>CAUYLG010078840.1:0-55801 GCA_963573385.1 Cacajao melanocephalus | reverse complement strand
GCGCCACCGCAGGGCGCCGGCAAAATAGCTGCGCCGGCCAAAAAAGTCGCGCTGGCGACCCGTGTGGCTCCTCCGCTGGGAATCTCCCAGTCTGTGGGCAACAAAAATTCGTCTGAAAGTGCAGCGTCCACTCGCTCTCTGTAATTTCACTGGGAGCTACAATCCTGAGCTGTTGTTAATCGGCCATCTTGGATCTCTCTCCCAACTCAAGCTAATTTTCATACAGTCGAGTGGCATTGCTTTTAAGAAAGCCAGAGAAGACCTCTCTGAGGAGCTACCATTTGAGCAGAAACCTGAAGGAAATGGAAGAGCAGTCTGGGCGCAGTGGCTCATGCCTGTAATCCCAGCACTTCAGGAGGCCGAGGCCGGTGGATCATGAGGTCAGGAGTTAGAGACCAGCCTGGCCAATATGGTGAAACCCTGTCTCTACTAAAAATACAAAAAATTAGCTGGGCATGGTGGTGCGCACCTGTAGTCCCAGCTGCTCAGGAGGCTGAGGCAGGAGATTACTTGAATTTGGAAGGCGGAGGTTGCAGTGAGCCAAGATCGAGCCACTGCACTCCAGCCTGGGAGACATAGAAAGACACAATATAAAAAAAAAAAAAAAAAAAAAAAAACAAACTAGGAAATGAAAGAGCAGGTGATGTGGACATCTGAAGGAAGAGTCACATAGGATGGAAGGCAGAAGTGCATGCTTCCACAGTGTCTTAAGGAAGAGTACAGGCCAATGTGACTGGAGCAGAGACAGCAGGAGGGAAGTACAAGAAATAAGGTTAGAGAGAAAGACGGGGACAAGATCACGCCAAAGGCAGGTTTTACCTAGACAGGGTCTGGGGGTTTCTGTATAGTTTCAACTTTAAGATTCAGAAGGTACATATGCAGATTTAAAAGGACATACTGTGTGATGCTGAAGTTTGGGGTACAATTGACGCCATCACCCAAGCAGTGAACATAGTATCCAATAGGTAACTTTTTATCCCTTGGTTCCCTTTCTTCCTCTCCCACTTCTTGTAGTATATATTTTTCCCATCTGTGTCCATGTGTCCCCAATGTTTAGGGCCCATTTATAAGTGAGAACACATGGTATTTGGTTTTGTGTTCCTGCTTTAATTCACTTAGGATAATGGTCTCCAGCTGCAGTCCATGTTGCTGCAAAGGACATGATTTAATTCTTTTTACAGCTGTGTTATATTCCATGGTGTATATGTACCCCATTTTCTTTTTCCAGTCCACAGTTGATGGCCATCTAGGTTGATTCAATGTCAGTGCTATTGTGAGTTGTGCTGGGATGAACATACAAATGCATGTGTCCTTTTGGTAGAAATTTATTTTCCTTTGGGTACATACCTAGTAATGGGATTGCTGGGTCAAATGGTGATTCTATTTTGCTTCCTTTCATGCATCAGGGAAGTCTACTGATGCATTTAAAAGAGAAGACTACCACAGTCTGATTTAGTGACCTGTAAAGATCATGGGCAGCTCTGTGGAGCAAAAAGTGGGGAACCCACAGAGCAGAGCAGCGAGTCTAGAGAAAACTGTGGTTGTCCAGGGAAGAGGGCAGGTGGCTTGGACTAGTGTGTTAGGGGTGGAATTAGGGATGTGGAGGGATTTGCAAAATATTCTGGAGGTAACACCAGTAAGATGTGGTAACAGAAGTGGCTTTGAGGTCTAAGGAAAAAAGAGGAGTCACAGATAGCTCTGAGATTTTGGGCCCCATTGACTAAGTAGTACAGGAGAACAAAAGAAGTGATCATGTCCAGGATATTTTTTGAAGGTAGAAGTGACAATTTGCTGCTGTATTGAAGTTGAGTTTGAGAGAGAGTCAAAGATGACTTCTAGATTTTGAGCCAGCATAAAGGGATGTCATTTACTGTAACTTAAATCTGGGAAAGTAATGAGTTGTGAGGGTGTCAAGAGTTGCATGTATTAACTTGTTCTTCGGGTGTGTGTCTGTGTGTGTGTGTGAGAGAGAGAGTGGGGGGGGAGAGAGAGAGAGAGAGAGAGAGAGAGAGAGAGAGAGAGAGAGAAGACATAATTTTAAAGCAGTACAGGCATCAGATATTCATCCAATATTTACAAATTGCCTATTGTGTGTGCTCTGCTAAGGGCTGGGGATAAGGTAGAAACAAAACACAACTTCCCTGGAGGAACCTGAAGTACTTGGGGAAACAGACAACCAAACAGGTGACTAGTAAAAGAAAAAGCTCTCAATCCAAGTTCTGAAGCTAGAAAATGCCAGGCAATGCTCAAGGTTGCATAGAAAGAGCACTGGAGTGAGATCCAAAAACTCCAGTCTATAGAAACTCTTACTTTCTCTGAAGAAAGACATGAGAAAGTATAATTTTATGGCCTCAAACACACAGTCAAAAATTTTCAGCTCAGGTGGTTCAGCTGATGATTAAATTGCTTCTAGAATCTCCTTGGGAAGAAAGGGTTATGAGAAACCTAACCAGGCAGCCCCATAGCCACCATAAATGTAGTGCCACATAAATGCCTGGTTGCTCAAAGGACAGCCCACAACTATCAGGACCTGTCTCTCCTCCCAATATTCATTCATTCTACCAGCTGATCTTGCCTCCAGATGTGTTTATTGCTTTTAAAGTGTAACCAAGGGCAAACAGAGCTAAAAGCCCTTATGCAAGGGAATTGCCTCCACAAACAAAACACAAATTCCTCCAAGGTTTGAGCAAGGGCAAAACAGCTCTCTTGAGGAATATCTCTGTTGAAAGCAGGGTACTTTTTCCTCTGAGTTTGTTTCTACCTTTCTCTCTGGTCCCAGCACCAGCAGAGATGAAACTGAGAAATGAGACACAATCTTTTCCCTTAGTTCCCTTAGTACAGCAGCTAGAGGCCTGCATTTTCAAAAAGAACTCACTATAGAAATTCAAGAGGGAAATAAACAAAGTCAGTATAAAATCTGTAAAATCGTTCCACTTACAAAGCAGAGGTTTGTAACCTTACAATAGCTAAGAAATGTTACTTACCAGGCACACAGGCCTGTTTTGTTACACATTCTGTCTGAAAGCTTCAAACCCAGAAAACACCTTTGTTTCATTCTTAAGCAGGCAGCTGGTGCACATGCATACATGTATATGTATAAAATAATGAGGCTTGCTCTGCTGTCTCCATTCTGGATGATGCCTGAAGTGAAAACTCTAGTCTAGTGGCTATTTGGAGGGTAATGAGTGGGGAATGAGGCAGTAGAAGCCTCCCTTGGCAAAAAAAAAAAAAAATGCAAAACTCATATGCCTTCAAACATGTAGCAGTAAAGACACAGGTTAGGCAAAGATCTGATCTCCTCTTCTCCATTTCCCTTTCCCTATTCTCTTCCTATTTCAGGGCTGCGGGTTCCCATGAAATCAATGCTGGAGTCCTTTTCTAAAGCTAATAACCCTGACAGATGGGCCTACATCCTTGTCTGACTGCACAGTGACCCCACACCTCTCCAATGTTGGCAGCATGACACCTCAAAGAACAGTGAGAGACAAAACTCAAACGCACTCCTAGCTATTTTAATGGACACGAGAACAAAAAAAAAGTGTGCACCATCATTTGAGGAAAACCAGTAAGGTCACCCACAAAGTCACAGTAGGGTCCATGGAATTTACTCTCACCCAGTTTACTTTTGTGTTACTGAATATCACAAACAATCAGCATGAAGCACATATAGCTACAGATGCCTCCTCCCATCACTTTCCTTTCTTTTTTTGACATGAACATTATTGCACAAAGAACACTGAACACTGACAGTGTTTCCATGACAAAGTCAAATTACAAAGATAAACATAATTAGGTTGGGAAAGGAGAGGCTGGCTTCTCCTTGGACCAGTGCCTTCACATCTCCTTGCCTGCATGAGTAAGTGAACTGGAACTACTCTGCATGTGAGCTTGCCCTCCCGTTTCCAACTGGATTTTATGGTTTGATAATTTTGTACTACTTGACTCCCCACCATCCTTTCCCCATCCAGATTCATAATTTGCCAGGAAATTTAGAATTTATTTTCCATTTCTTCCTCACTGTATTGCTCAGCAACCACAGAAATGCCTCTGGCTGATTTTCCAACACCCCCCACCACTGTCCCCAGGCAAGGAGCACAAGTTTCTACTGGACCCATCATTTGGATGTGCTTACTCTCTGTGGCATGATTTATAGAAAGGCAGCCTCAATTACAATTTCTCTTGCTCCTTGCATTGACTAAAATGCTGAAAATACAGAATTGCCAAGATGGCATGGTACACAGCCTGCGACTCAAACAGCTTACTGCCGACAGCCCCAAGCAAAAAACAACAACAACAACAAAACCCACTGCTCTGCCAAGAACAATTGCTCAATCCATCAGTGCCAAAGATGGGAAGACCAGGAGATGTTTCTCTAATTCAGAAAGGAGGCTTCCACCACAGCTCTCCACCCTCCAACCAACATTGGGAACTCTCTGCTCTCTTTCTTCTGGCTGGGAGCTTAGAGGCAGTCATTGTCATGGGCCAAGCAATTTCAGGAGCAGCAGCCAGCAGACAGGAATTGGGGGATTAAAAAATAAATCTGCATATGTGCTTCTATTTCCAGCCCTTGTTTACACACAGTAATAAAAAAAAATGAAGCCAGTAACTGAAATGAAAATAAATAGACCAATCTATCTGTGGGCTTTGGTTTCACTTAATTCTATGGATTCAAGACTGGTGAGAACTCCAAATCATGCCATCTCACCAAACCAGAGAGTTAGTGGAAACAGCCTACCCTAGTGGCATATAGCCACATTCTCCTATCAGAAGGTGAGCCTGGGAAGAGGCAGGTAGTGGGAAAGGTGCTTTAACATCAGTTGGTAGAGCGGGGAGGATATTAAAACCAGGCCACCCTTGAACTACCCTCTGCAAACCTCCCACTCTTTTTTTTTTTAAATCCTATTTCTTCTCGAGTCCTTTTCATTATATCATAGCCTTAGTGATCATCATGGCACCTTGGAAAGTCCTGTTTTAAAACTCCATGTTTGGAAAAGGTGCTCAGAGTATGTAACACATTTTGGGCTTACCGGGTCTACTTCCAATCAAGGTGCTCACAGTCACAATAACAGTGTCCTTTCCCCACACTCCCAGTGTGCCCCACAGTCACATTCTGGGTAAAAGTTCAAAGAAGTCATCTCTTAACAACTGGGATACATTTTTATTGTCCTAATGACTTAAATTGAGAATTTCTTTTTAAAAAGTTAATATTTTTAGGAGAAATTTTAGGCTTATAAAAAATGAATGGGAAGTAAACAGAGAGTTCCCATATACCCTGTCACCCCACATATCTGTAAAATTGATTAGCCAGTGTTGATACATTATTAACTAAAAGACTATAGTTTGCATTAGGGTTTACTTTTTGCCTTGTACATTCACACAGGTTTTGATAAAGGAATGACATGTAGCTGCCACTATACTATGACGTGGAATGGTTTCACTGCCCTAAAAATCTTCCGTGCTCTGCCTATTCATCCCTCCTTCCCCACAATCCCTGGAAGCTATTGATGTTGTTACTGTATCCATAGTTTTGCTTTTTCCAAAATGTCATAGTTGGAATAATACATTACTTTATGTAGCAGCTTCAGATTGACTTCTTTCACTTAGCAATAAGCATTTTAAGTTTCCTTTGGTTCTTTTCACGGAAGAACTACTTTTGTGTTTGGTTGATTGCTAGAACTGAAAGCTTGTAAGCACAGGGCTGGAAGTAGCAGCTTTTAAAATTATAAAACTTCTCTCTCAACTTTCTCCTCTCTTAACTGCAAGCTCTGAAGCAGAATGGAGACACCATGAGAAAACAGATGAAAGCTTGCAATTTCCTGGTACGTGAAAGGGTAAAATCACAGAGATTGATTTTATATTATGCAGTGTGTATTTATAAATGGGTCATGTGAGTCACCCAAAATTATCCCATATCAGGGAACGTTAATACAATTACTAGTTGTTCAAGTTATTCATTATTAAAATTGGAATGTGTCAGAGTTCAGGTAGAGAAAGAGTGCTTGAAGTCTAAAAGAGCAAAGAAAAGACATACATCCTGTTGACTGGTTAATAACATTTTAGTTTATGCTACGGTTTGAATATGTCCCCCAGAAAACATGTGTTGGAAACTTAATCCCCAGTGCAATAGTGTTGGGAGGTGGGGCCTAAGGGGAGGTTTCAGGTTCATAAGGGTTCCACTCTCATGAATGGATTAATATAGACCATAAAAGGGCTTGAGGCTGAGAATTTGATTTCTTGCTCCCTCTTGCCCTCTCTTTGCCCTTCCACCATGGAATGATGCCACAAGAAAGCCCTCTCCAGATGCTGGCCCCTCAATCTTGGACTTTCCAGCAACTAGAACCATGAGACAATAAATTCGTTTATAATAAACTACCCAGCCTCGAGTATTCTGTCATAGCAGCACAAATCAAACTAAGAAAGTGTACATACATGCTGATGGCTCAAGTGCCTGCCAATGGGTGCCATCTGAGACTCTAGCAATGGCTAGGCTTTGTGCAATGCATTTGGACACACGGATGTCTAAAACACACACTCTGAACATTGCAGTATACAATCTCCAGGAGGAGGGTGATGCTTACAATAATTACTACAAAGTTAGATATTATGTACTAGGGCCAAGGATATAGATGATGAGTATCACGGGACTCAGACAAGGAAGGGAAATACTTTCTGACTGGGTGACATGTGATGTGGTATCTCTCCACAAATGGCAGAAAGTCCTTCACAAACAATGGCATAGTAACAGCACAGTATAAGGTAAATAGAGGTGAGAATCAGGTACCTTTATTTGTTTATTGATTAACTGGTACAGAATTCTCAATATTGTGATCCATGGGCCAAATCCAGCTTTTATTATTTGTCTGTGATAATCTTTTTTGGAGAAAGGAGAGTTGTTTTGGTTTATTTATTTTTATTTTGCTGAAATAGTAATTAATGAGTTTAAATATCTTTAGGCAGAAAATGTGCTCTCTAATTTACCATAGCGTAAAACGATTCCTGCTTATATGATCTTACTGTTCCCAATGTCCATCTGACATAAACCTGGGGTAGAGGGTTTGCACAGAGAATAAGATGACACATCTATGTCACATAGATGTGTGACACATCTACGATACAAACTGTGAATAGATTGAATTGTAAGTTTGTAGTTTATCCCGACAGCAAAGGAGAGCCAATGAAGAAGACTTGGTAACTTCATTTGGAAGAAATTATTTTATGTGGTCAATATTTATGAAGCCCTTAACTTAAAAGACTTTCTTTCCATAAAGAACAAACCCCATGTCTTGGATGTCCAGTGATCGGTATATGGACAACCCTATGGATACCAATTACAGAGCCAGAAAATTTCCTGATGCTGCAACAAGACCATGGCCACTAGGGATTGGAAATGAGGCAATGGATTTCCTAGAGAGAGAAAACAGGCACTGGTTTAGTCACTTGGGTTAAGTAAAGCCATAAAGCATTGGAGCTCTAAGGCTTTAAAATTCAAATGTAAATAGCTGATACTTCTGAAAAATTCATGAAATGGAAGGAAAGAGAAGTGAATGCATTTCTATGGAAATCAGTGCCCTTTTAATACAGAAGAAAATCATCTACAACATTAGTCAAGAAAAATGAGCCCCTGCAACAAGCTAATCTTTAATTCAGCAATAATTGCATTTTCTTTATTTATTCACTTATTCACCCATTTAACAAATGCCTATTGATGGTCTTCTATGTGCAGGGTATTGTGATGGAAGAGTCACACTGATGATATGACAAATTCTCTCCAACACGATTCTTAAGTGAAAATACAAAATGTGCGTCACAGAACACGGTAGAATAATTGTTTACCAAAAGATCTGTGGCACATAGGAGACACTTAATAAATAGCCACTCTTAACATTGATTAGATGAAAAGAAGAGAGAAATGTTGAGCTTCAGAAGGGTGTGATCAATTTCATTGGTGACTGAAGGAAGCCTCGCGGAAAAGTGGCATTTGATCATGGAAATACATTAGCATGAGAGTTAGAGAGGTCAGAGAAGAAACGGAAAGAGGAAAGCTAGCAAACGTTTACAGAAAATAGAACATGAAGTATATGAAGAGAAGTGGAAATGCTAGGTGGGATCTAGACTGAGAGACACAAATGCCAACCTGAAGTGTGGGCAATGGAGAACAACTGGCCATTCTCAGATGTGGAATGACATGCTATACAATACAGAGTAGCACAAACTCATTTAATGACATTAAGTAATGGTCATATTCTCTCTTCAGTTCTATCATTTGTAAAGTGAGCAAAGAGTGGAAATGGCTTCTGAAGAACGGTCAGATATGGGGTTTTGTAGAAATTTTAATCTGGTGTTAGTACATAAAGAAGCTTAAATGGAAGAGACAAAGAAGGACATTTGAAAAATTAGGAAGCCACTACAGGTGTTGTTAAATAAAGTTAAAAACTGAGGTGATAACAATTAAAACATAAGAAAGTGAAGACAATGATAGGACAGCAAGATATAATTTCAACATGGAGGACAAGGAAGAGGGGGAAGTCCCGAGATTGAGGGACAGGAAGAATGGATGGGGCATTGACATAACTAGAGGAGATGAGAAAAAAAAATCAGATTGGAGTTTAGCAGATTATGTGGAAAGATTTTTTAAATATTTTGTTAGTGTAACCAAGAATATAAGTTTGAGAGAGAAAGGTAATAGAAAGTGAGAGAGAGATTCACTTTAGCTTATGTAACTATAATTAGTCAAGAGAGAATTTGAAGAAAGAACTATGTCTATAGCCTCTTCTAGCCTCTCTTGAGAGAGACAATTCAATTTAATCTTATTGAGCCTGTTGAATGATTGCTGTATATTGTTTTCAAAACTTAGGGGAAAAGAAAAACATAACCTCATATGTAATAACCTTAACCTTTAATTGAGAAAAATGTCAAACCCACGTTTCTACATGGAGCAACATAAAATATCTTTGATATTTGTTGTTTTCCTGCCCTATGCCAACTTCAACATCTACCAGCAACCCCTAATTGTCCTGGGACCACTCCTCCTTCAATTAGTTCATGAGATTTGCATAAAACTCTCTCCCATCCTTGAGATCTGGATTAGCATATGATTCAGGTCTAATCTAACTGAGGTGGCCTTGGCCATTAACTTAGGGTGGGCATGACGCACAATGAGAGGCAATCGGAGCCTCCAAGACTTTGTGCTAGAAGGAGGAGCCCTCTTTCCACTGGAATTACTGAGAGACTAGGAAGAAGCATGGAGTTGACGATGGCCATCCTGACCCTCTGATGAGAATGTTGCCTGAGAATAAAAACACAACCAGAAAAGAGAAGCAAAGCACTGAAAGATCAAAACAAGAGAGTACCACTGGCACAATACTTGCTCTTAGACCTGGCTGCACTTGAAGGCTGTCTTTTCTTGAACATCACAGCTAACTTAGCCCATAAATTCACCTTTGGCTAATTCAACTGGGGTGTTCTGTCACTTTCAACTACCATTCCTTACTCTACACAGCATATAACCACATGTAAAACTTAGAAACCAGGTCCAGAGAAATAAATGCATTTCATAGGTTACATCAGCTAGAAAACATTCCAGGAAAGAGGGCAAGTCTTAGAGGTTGCTCCATTGTGTTTTGGTTAATACAGTTCTTATTCCACTACAGAGCATATAAAACAATGATCACAGTGAGCTCCTCCTAATCAAAGACCTCATGACTTCAAGTGATAAACAATTGCATGTTTAGATGCAACAAAAAAGTGAGCACAGTTTAAGAGATAAAGAGTGGATCTTAACAGAGAAGGATCCACCCTTGTGAAACAAATGAAACTTAAGGAAGACCATGGCACTTTAGAATGCAACATTTATTGAGTAACACTTTATGTGCTAAGACTTCTCACATCTCCAATCTCCATATTTATTTCCAGCAGTAATAATAATAATAGAAGCCATAAAGCCCATGAGTGCCTCCCCATTTTTTTAGACTGGACTGTGCCATCTAAAAGTCCATGCTTTAACCATATGCTATGCTGCTAGCAAACCCTTGCAGAGTGGCTAATCCAACCAGACTTTGCAGTTAATTGACCCTCTTTTTCATCTCTGAATCAGCAGAGAAGATGCTTTGTCAGCCCCAGTTGGAAGTGGGAAACCAGCTTCCTATTCTTTCCCTGGATCTTGGAGTCCTGTGATTCACTTAAACACAACTATCCCTGTAAGGCAGGGCCTTTCTACCAGTACCATCACCACTGCCTTTGTGGAGACCTCCATTTCCACCCCAGCTACAAACCCCAATTGTATAATCATGCAGAGAGCAGCAGAAGCAGATGGTTCCCTAAAAAAAAAAAAAAAAAATCCTCTTTATTGTAACAAACAACCTTGATAACTACCCAAAGTGGCAGAAGGAAATATCACTAGCATGGGAGAACAAGTAAAACTTAATCTTTAAGTGAGATGTAATGGAGTTTCTTGTATTTCATCAAAGTCATTGTTAAAAATGCTATCCTCAAAATGAGTATACTGCTCTCTTGATTGCAAGAGTCAAAACAGTTTAAATACATCTTTCCCTCAAGGCAGTTTTCAAGATTAATAATATTGCATATACTGTTTTAGGAAACTGTTTTTTAAACTGCAGCACAGAATAACATTTATTTTGTGAGTTTTGAGTAGGCCAGCCCTCCATTCCCCATAGACACAATGAGTAGAGAGATAATGCAATCTTTGCCAGGGACAAGAGATTGAAGTGGCAGACAGAAATAACACTATCTGCAGTCTGGGTCCACCTTCCAGCCAGCATGATAGAACCTTCAGCAATCTTCATCTTCTATGATAGTAATTCTTATAAGAGGGAACACAAAAAGTCATCACCATTTGAAAGAAATAGTTACTGTTATAACATTGATAACTATTTTATTTTGTTACTTCTATTAGACTACAGACACGGTGCTGAGCCCTTTCAGCTCTACAATTTCTTCAGTGTTATGTGTCTGCTCACTAAAAATCACGTAATATTTTATGTTTATAAAATATATATTCATATAGTATTTCTAATATGTAATATATAAATTTAAGTTATAAAACAATACTAACACTTGCGATCCTACCACCAAAAGTTAAGAAGTAGAATCTTATGGCCAGGTGTGTTGGCACACGCCTGTAATCCTAGCACTTTGGGAAGCCGAGGTGGGCAGATAACAAGGTCAGGAGTTTGAGACCAGCCTGACCAACATGGTGAAACCCCGCCTCTACTAAAAATACAAAAATTAGCCAGGCGTGGTGGCGTGCACCTGTAATCACAGGTACTCAGGAGGCTGAGGCAGCAGAATTGTTTGAACCTGAGTGGCAGTGGTTGCAGTGAGCCGAGACTGCACCACTGCATCCCAACCTGGGTGACAGAGTGAGACTGCTGTCTCAAAAAAAAAAAAAAAAAAATAGGGTAGTACCTTATTTCTTCCATTGAAGCTATTCCTGTGGTTCTCCCTGAATCCAAAAGGTAAGTATTTGCCGGAATTTAAGCTTTATTGCCCCCATTGTCTCTTTGCTTTTAAAAATAATTCTACCCCATAGGTATGTATCTCAGAATACAATGTTGTCAGGCATTGCTTGTTTCTGAAATTTATGAAAATGGCATCATCCTGTATAAAGCCTATTTTGATGTGATTTTCTTTCCATTCAGGATTGTTTTCCTAAGATCCATCCATGTAGTTAAATGTAGTTAGTTCATGAATTTTCACAGCCAAATAATATTCCACTGTGTTAATATAACATAATTTATCCATTCTCCAATCTACGGGCATTTGAGTTACTTCCAGCCTTTTTGCTATAACAAGAAATTATGTGTAAACATTCATGCATATGTCTCCTGGCAAGTGTCTCTCTGGGGTTTATAACCAGGAGTAGGTTGTTCAATAGCAGAATTTACACTTATTTGGCTTCAAGTATACTGCCAGCTTGTTTTCCAAAGTAGCTGTTCAAATTTATACTGCTACCCAGGACATACTAGGTTTTCATCGAACCTCAACTTCACCTATACTGAAATTACAATGTTCTTAATTTAGCAAGTCTTGTAGGTAATAAATGGTCCCTTACTATAGTCTTAATTTGCATTGCTTTGGTTACTAATGAGGTTATGCATTTTTTCATGTTAATTTTCTGTCTTAGTCCATTTGGACTGCTATAGCAAAATACCATAAACTGGGTAGCTGATAAACAACAGAAATGTACTTCTCACAGTTGTGGAGGCTGGGTAGTCCTAGATCAAGATGCCAGCAGATTTGGCGTCTAGTGAGGGGCCACTTCATGGTTCAAAGATAGCACCTTCTAGCTCTGTTCTCAGATAGTAAAAGAGGAGAACTTTGATCTCTTTAGCCCCTTATAGGTGTGTTCATCACATTCATGATCTAATCAGTCTCCAAAGGCCCTACCTCCTAAATATCATCACCTTAGAGATTAAGTTTCAATGTATAAATGTTGAGAGAACACAAACATTCAGACCGCAACATTTTTTGTCAGTGTTTCCTATAAAACGGTATGCCTTTTCAACTCCTTTGGCAATCATTTTGTTGGGTTATCTATCTTTTGCTTATAAACATAATATTTCTTTATACAAATAGATACTTACCCTTTGATAGGAATATATGCAGCAAGAATCTTCTCCAAGCCTATGGCTTATCTTTTCACATATCATTTTTGGAATCTTTTAATGAAATACTATTCTTCATTATTATAAACTTAAACTAATACTGTTATATACATTCATCTGATGGCTAGTATTTTTGCATCTTAATTCAGAAACCCCTACCTGTCATAAGGTATAAAACATAGTTTCCAAAATTTTCTTCATACATGTTGATATCTGTCTTACACAGTTAAGTCTTAAGTCCATTTGAAATTTTGTTTTTACATCTGTTAGCAGGTTCCCATCCAAATTCATGTCTTTCCTATGAATAACGAATTGTCCCAGAATAATAATTAAATAGCCCACTCTATACCCATTATTTTGGCTGTCCAAACTTTGTTATATTACATTGTTATGTATATATATAATATTTTGTTATATGTATAATATGTGTAATATATATAATATATATAAGTATATGTAATATATTGTTATATTATATATATTGTTATATAGATAACAATATATATTCTTATATATATTACATATTATATATTGTTATAAAAATATTATATTACATATATTGTTATATATAAACATATATATGTTTAGATATGTGCCGGGCTTTCTATTCTGTACAATTTATCAATTTTCCCATGCCTGTGTGCGTGTGTGTGTGTGTGTGTGTCTACACAAACTGAACAGGAGTACAGAATAAAACAATAACTTCTGATATCTCTTAAGTTAGCAACTCCCTGCAACCACACCATTTATTCCTTCCTCTTCAGGTGAGTCTGGTTTGCTCTTGGACCTTTGCTATATTCTGTGCATAGTAAGTTCCTACAAGCAGCTGTTGCAATTTTGATTGAATTGAGACAGAGAAACTTGCAGAGACTTTATATTTTCACGCTATTGAGGATTCCAGTAAATGTACATGGTGTTCTGAATTCACTCAAATTGGTTTTCTCTGGTGTCTTTTAAGAGTTTTAAGACTTTTCAACAAACACCTTGCCCAACTTTTGTTTTATCTATTCTTGTTGGAGACTAAAACAAGATATACTGTGCAAATTATATTTTAATTGTGTTTTCTAACTCATTATTGCTGGGGAATAAAAATCCATTTGATTTTGCTTGAAATAACTTCAAATTATTCAGTGTAATAATTTGCCTGTAGTTTCTTTTGAGTCTTAAATGTATAGACTCATATTATGTACAAATAATGACTTTTTTCCTTTTTCTAATTTTCTTGTGATGAATAAGCCTCCAGGTACACTGTTCAAACTACAGTTCTGAGTATCCATGTCTTAGTCCTGATTTTACAAGAGATGTTTGTAATGTTTTACTATTAAAAATAATGGTATGTTTTTGGTAGATAATCTTTATTAGGTTAAAGAAGCACTCATTTCCTAGTTTACTAATAATTTTTTGTTGACTCCTATGTTTTGCTTTCTTGTTTTTCTTTTGTAAATCATTAATGGGTATTCCATTTTATTCAATAATTTTCATAAGTCAGTTGAGAGACTGAGTACTTTTTCTCTTTAAACCTTTAGTATACTAAATTCCACTTTTAGATTTTTCCAACGTTAACATCTCACATTCTAGAAATAAACCACCTTCAATCATAATGCATTTCCTTTTGTATACACTGCTGGGTTCAGTTTATTTCATTCAATCTTCACATTATGAGGTAGGTGGTTTACAGTCTTTTTACAGCTTGTTATTTAGTAATGATATGACCATGAATAAAGGCACAACTTGGTCTCAGGTCTGACTCTAAAAACCCAAGATTTTAATCATCTTCCATGCTTCTCTGGATACTCTGAAGTTAATAATTCACAAGAATGCTTCAACATACAATATTTTCAAGGTGTCCACTAGCCATCTATCTAGTCCAGGTCTTTTGTTCTTGAGATGATAATTTACTTACACTTGACTGGTGGACCTTGGAAGTCAACCTCATAGATATGCATGTAGAGTGAGAAAAGGAAAGGTAGAACTTCTGGCATTAAAATGCTTAAAAACCAGAGGGTAGAGTGTGAATCAAGACTTTATTTGGGCATGTTAGGGGAGAATGACTAGAAGATTCTCAAGTTACTATCTTAATAGTTAAGAAGGCCTCCTTAACTCCTTTCCATATAGACTTTCTTGTCAGAACACTCAACATTGTCAACCATACTGAACTTTAGGGTGAGAGAACATTCACCAGGAAAAAAATGACAAGATCTTCCCAAACCATCCAATGCCAAAAAATCCAATCAGATTTCCTCCTTAGCATGACTTTCCTTTACTTTGAACATATATTTTTTTTCTTGACCTGCTCTGGTTTCTTCAAATTCTTTTCTAAGAATAGTAGCCAGAACCAAACATCATAAAGAACTCAGATGAACTAGGGAGAATACCTAGCGCTAGGGAGACAGAAGCCTTGGGAAACACAAGTATGGGTGCCATGATGCTTCATCCCTTCTACGTTCTTAAAAATCTGCCCACATTCAGGAGAGCATGTTCTAGTTATCAATGTTATGCTGGAGACACAGAGAACTGGATGAAGACTGCTCTGAAACTTTTGCTCTCTTTAATGTCCCTGCCTTGATGAGACCTTCCCTGAACACCCTATGTAAGGTGTAGCTCTCTTATCCTGACTTCCTCTATGCTCCTTTCTTGCTTCTTTTCCTTACATTTACAACCAATAATATATGTTGTTGATAGGCCAACTATAACAATAAATGCTATAACTTTTTACAATTTTACAGACATAAGAAGCTTCACAATGGGAAGGGCTTCTGATTCTGTTTCACGATGTATCCAAGTGCCAAGAGCAATGCCTGGGACATAGTCAGTGTTCAATAGACACTGGTAGAAAGAGGAATGGAAATTTGAAAGGAGGTTGGAAAGAGGGGAGGCCATGTCTCACTATGCAACCTAGACTGGAAAATGCTGATCACGACTGTTGGCCACTAGAGTGGGCCATACGCCCTTTTAAGTGTGGTGACACACTACCTCACCTCAGATACACATAGGGAGTTTCTTTGGTACTAGAACCAGCAATAGGAGCCATGTAATCAAGATAAATAACTGTGTTCACCTTAAAACATTATAACCTACTCAGCAATAAAAAGGAATGAACTGCTGACAGATACACATACCAACATGGAGGAATCTGAGAACTGCTGTGCCTTAGAGGAGAAGTCAGATACACAAAAGAAGTGCATATTGTATGCTCTACTTGCATATAATGCAAACAGACAAAAAGCAGATTACTGTTTCTCTGGAGTGAGAGGAAGAAGGAGAGAGGGACTACAAAGGCATGAGGAATCTTTGGTGAAGGTAATGGACATGTTCCATATCATGGTGATGGTTTCACAGATGCTTACAACTGTCAAAATTCATTTAAGTCAGTACTTTAAGTGAATGTAGTTATTAGACATAAATTATTTTTCAATAAAGTTGTAAGGAATAAAATATTATAACAGGCACAGAGAGGAGCAGATGGGATTTTTGCCTGGTTTCCTATCTAAAGAACAACAGCAGTCAGGCTTTTCATACAAAATCATCAAGCTCGACATCCACAAAGTATAACATCAGCCCAGAAGTATGATGATTTTCTCTGCCCTTCCCCTTCCTCCAGCCATCACTCCTCCTCCCGAGACTAGGAAATCCTCTAACAGTAACTCATACATCCACCAGCTCCCTTCACCAGCCTCACTGTATGATCACACCAAATACTGTTTATATCACCTGTCACTATACCACTGTATGATGTTTAGCTAACACTCTGTCAGGGCCAAGGCAGCCATAATCTTGAGCATCTCCCTGGAGAATCTCACCTTGACCCTAGCCTGCCCTTCCATTCTCTTAGAAGTATTTAAACATCAGAAAAGTACCACTGAAAGAGACAAAAAAAGAAACTATGCTTCCAATGGAAAGATTTTTCATTTAAATGCACTTCATTGTGTGATGTATTCCTTTAATTAAAGTGTGTGTCTGGTTGCACTGGTTGCTATTACAGCGCAATCTCTCATGTTTATTGAATGCAAGAGTAGCTGGGGCAATGCAGTGGAAATTCACATATTAGCTAGAGCACAACTTAAAGCTATAGTTCCATGATCTTCTAAGCTTCTAAAAGGTGTATCATCTTCAGAGTGATCTTGGTTAACGGCCAATGTGACAAGATCAAAATGCCCTCTGTCAATTTGAGTAGGTCTTGTCTGAAAAAACAATTATTCCTCAAAGACCTTTTTGACTTTTTCTGATTCCATCCTTCATTTCTAGCAGAAGCAGAAGGAACACCCAATTACTAGAAGGTTTGCAATGCCTTCCAAGAGCATTTTAGGGAATGAGAATTATCAACAATCCCTGCCATTCATATGTTACCTTACAGTTTACAAAGCACTTTCATGTTTCTTCATGAGCAACTCTTAAGGGTCTTGCGGAATACATATTGTTACCTCCCATACTGATTTGGAAACCGAGACTCGCAGCATAAGATAGCCAAGATGCATGGGAAAGAGCAGAGATGCACTTGAGCCACATCCCCGAATCTGGGTCCTGTGCTCTTTCTGCCACCCCAGAGCTGAGAGTCAGATTTCTGTTCTGATTGTGCCTCAGGATTTGAGTGACTTTGGGAAAAATCTTGGATTATGTTTGGGTTTTCATCTCCTAATCCGTACAAAGAGGGAATATTTCAATAGCCTTTCAATTATTAAATTCTAAGTCTCTCTCTGTTTCCACAAACTGAAAAAACGGGAAGTCAGGGAGAAAGGAAGTTTTGTCCTATGATCTTCTAAAAGAATGGTAAATTTTCTTCCCAGCCAGGGCCCTGGTGTACTGCAATTAAAAGCTAGGTTTTCCTTCAGTTTCTGAAAATGATTGAAAAAACATGAAAAAGTGAAAAAAAAAATACTGACAATTATGGAAAAATTTGGATTATATGCAAATTACTGAAAAAAGTCGTTGCAAAAAAAGCACTCAAAACAGTCAAGTAGTAATAACTCTAACAGATTGTTTTCCTTTCCCGACAATCTCTGCCTGGCCTTGCCAACACAAAATCATACCCTCTCACTACAGTTTTTTCTTTACAGGGAAGAAGATCTATCCTTTTATTCTTCTCTGCAGCAAAAAATGTATCTCCTGGATACCTTTTCTCCCCAACTAGATTATAAGCTTCTTGAGCGCAGCAACCCTACATAACACCCCTTTGGATGTGCCTCAGCATTTAACATTCACAGCTAGGATACAATAACATTGCAAGTGTTTCCTCTGTTTCTTGAATTCTTCCTTCCATAATTTAAGCTTTGCACTTTTCCAGATTCTCCTAAAAAATTAGTTTCTCCTTTAGCTCTGACACGCAGTAGGCTCCTCCTGTAAGTCTTAAATCACTGACTTCCCTATGCCGTTTTAAATACTTCACCTTGGAAATAAGAAAATAAGAATCAAATTCACCAGGTTATGATATTAAAAAAAAAAAGGATAATGCATATGGAAGCACTTAGCACATGACTGACATATAGTAACTGCTCAATAACTATGTATTAGATCTGAGAGTCTAAAACAGTATTTATCCGTATTCATAGTTCTCCTTAGGGCTAAGGGGGAAAAGAGAAAAGGAAAACATGCAGCCAAAACTCAGCTCAAGCCAGTCGCAGTGGCTCACACCTGTCATCCCAGCACTTTGGGAGGCCCAGGCAGGTGGATCACCTGAGGTCTGGAGTTTGAGACCAGCCTGGCCAACATGGCAAAACCCTGTCTCTACTGAAAATACGAAAATCACCAAGCATGGTGGCGTGTGCCTGTAATCCCAGCTACTCAGGAGGCTGAGAGGCAGGAGAATCCCTTGAACCCGGGAGGCGGAGTTTGCCGTGAGCCAAGATCGTGTCACTGCATTCCAGTCTCAGTGACAGAGTGAGACTCTGTCTCAAAAAGAAAAAAGAAAAAGAAACACATACACACACAAAAAAAAACCTCAGCTCAATCTTACCTTCTCAAAACTCCCTTTCATTGTACCTTCAGTAATATTCAGCAGAGCGGACAGCATCCTCTAACGACATTGTGTCTATGAAGCACCTCACCATGGACTTCTCATGAGTCAACAAAAACCACAGCTCAGGGACCAAATGTTAGCTTAAAGCCACATCTGAATGATAGATGCATCCAGAATGGTATCACAGCCTTCAAGTTCAGGAAGGTTTGAATACATGTCCTTGGTCAGAGACTGCTAAAGTGAAGAAGGAGATCTCTTCACAAGGAGTTTTCATTAGACATCAGTGAAATGCACACCTTCATCCAAGAACAGATTATAAGTATTTGCTGACTACTAGGGATTCACAGAAGAAAAGACAAGGTGTCTTGTTCACTATTGCTTACAGTCTTGTGCAAAATGGGGTGGTTACAATATGAGGTAGTGAATGCTAAGATGGAGATATGTCTGCAGCAACTGTAAAGGACCTAAGACAACTTGGTAGAGACCAAAAAAGCTTTCCAGAGATATTCAAGCTGAGCCAGAACTGCTAAACAGAACCCACACCATGCAATCAGTATCATGGTAGGCCAGCGATTTCTTTGTTCTTGCTTCCCATTCCTCTCCAGCTACACATTTTTTCCCCATCTTTTAGGTCAACTATAAGTCCCTTCTTTTTTTTGAGACAGAGTCTTCCTCTGTCACCTAGGCTGGAGTGCAGTGCTGCAATCTCAGCTCTCTGCAACCTTTGCCTCCCAAGTTCAAGCGATTCTCCTGCCTCAGCCTT
Source organism: Cacajao melanocephalus (assembly GCA_963573385.1). Classification (NCBI taxonomy): domain Eukaryota; kingdom Metazoa; phylum Chordata; class Mammalia; order Primates; family Pitheciidae; genus Cacajao; species Cacajao melanocephalus. Next base: position 36,462 of record CAUYLG010078840.1, on the reverse strand, counting down.
CCGAGTAGCTGGGACTACAGGGGCATGCCACCATGCCCGGCTAATTTTTGTATTTTTTTAGTAGAGACAGGGTTTCACCATATTGGCCAGGCTGGTCTTGAACTTCTGGCCTCGTGATCCACCCACCTCGGCCTCCCAAAGTGCTGGGATTACAGGCGTGAGCCACCGCGCCCCGCCATAAGTCCCTTCTTTATTGTAATAAGTCCAATTATCCAGCCCAGAGGGACTTCTTCCGAGGAAAGAAATCCCCATATTTCTGGATTTCTAGCATATGTCCTGATTTCAAATTTCTGTCCTAACTTCTGAGCTCTTTGAAGGCAGGACCAGGCCAGGGGTTATTCATCATCTTATGCCCAGCACAAGCAAACCTGCTTGGCACCTAGTAAGCACTCCTATAAATAACCAACCAATGACTATTTCAGAACATGATGAGAAATGTTCATGTCCTGAACTGACCTTGTGGCTGGATTTTTTTTGCGGGGAGGGGTTTCAGAAAACATGATCTGCAATTATGGCTCTGAGAGTCAGGCAGGTAGATTTGAACCCAGTTTCTGCTATTTCACCCACTTTCTTCTCTCTCACAAACTCACACTCACACATTCATCTTGGAAAAGTTACTTCTGCTTTCTAGGATTCTGTTTTCTTATCTGTTTTGTTTGTTTCTCTGGGAGGAAGGGGAGTGATAGGTATAACATTGGTATCTTTCTCACAGTGTCATAAAAATTAAATGAGATTCTGAATGTAAGGGTTTGGTGCACTGCCTGGAAAATAGCTATTCATATTAAAACCACTGCCTGGTATTGTTTATTGTTGTTGTTGTGTGTGTTTTCACCTCAACTAGAGTATAAAGATCCTTGAGAAGAGAAATTATATCACATATTTTTTCTTTATCTCTCTTAATACCCCAACACAGGGCTGCACAAAAATTAAGATTCCTCACAAATGTCAATTAACCAACTGATTAAAATGCCCAACCACTAGGTAGAACCTCAGGATAAAAGAAAGTCACTAACACTAGATTAGAGTAACTTCCTTTTCTTCCTTGGGGAAGGAGCTTTCAAGGATGAGCTATCACTAGAATGAAAATCCTGTGCTGAGACTTTCTCACACTCACTTATCCAGATGTTCAACAGGTAAGTCTAGATCACCCATCCTATGCAGCCTGGGACAAAGGAGACCAAGTCCTCGCCTTCCTAGAGCTCTAATTCTACTGGGAGTAACAGACATGCCACAGACAAAAATTAACACGCTGGATGATGGCAAACTATTATGAAGAAAAATAAAGCAGGATAAGGGGTTCCTCTTGTAAGTGGAGAAGAAGTTAGATTTTACATAGGATGGCTGGGGAAGGCATTTCTAAAAAGGTGTGATTTCAGCAGAGACCTGGAGGTAGTGAGAACTTGAACCAAGTGGATAATCATATCCCAAACAGAGTGCAAGATAGGATTGTGTTTCTCAACTGGAGGAAAAGCAAAGAAAATTAAGTGGCTGGGGCACAGAGAGATAAGGTCAGAGAAGGGGCAAATGCAGAGAGAAGGGGAAATTCTGTATAATCTTATGAACCATGGAAGACCTTAAGTATATTGAGTGAGATGAGATCCACTGGAGATTTTTGAGCAAGGATGACATAATACCACTTGCATTTTAGTGATCAGTCTGGCTGCTTTACGGAGAGTAGATGGTATGTGGATTAGGGAAGAAGAGGTTGTTACAATAATCCATGTGAGAGAGGGATGAAGGTGACATGGACCAGATGTGAGTAGTGGAGGAGGAAGTAAAGAATGTTGTCATTCTGTTGGTATTTTTAAAGTAAAGGAAAGACAATTTGCTTAGCGACTGATTGCATGGTATGAAATGAAGAAAAGAGCCAAGGCTCCAAAGTATTTTACCCTGAGAAATTGGAATAATTAAACTGTGAGAGAAGCAAATTTAATGAAAGGAAATGAATAGAAACTGGATGCTAAATTTTAGAGTGGACGATTTGGCACATGTATAAGACATCCATGTCAAGATATCAAGTAGGTAGTTCAATGAATAAGTCTGGTATGTATGGAAGAGATCTGGGCTGATAATCAGGACAAGTAAGTGGTATGTAAAACTGAGAGCTGGGTGAGATCACAAAGGGAGGGAGTGAGGGCAGAGACGAAGGAGGTCTGAGAACTGTGCCCAAGGGCTCTTCCTTATTTAGAGAGGTCAGAAAGATGAGGCAGAACCATGAAAGTCTTCTGGAAGAAACAGCCAATGAGGGAGAAGATCTGAAGGAGAACAGTGTTCTATCTTACACATAATTCTACCCCTGCTATTACTCCTCCCCCTGCTACACTGAACACTTCACTGGCTAGCATCTACTCGTCCTCCAAGTCTCAGCCTTTGTATTTCTTCCTCAGAGAGGACTTCCCTAATCCTCAATATAAGCTTTTCTCTCCTCTTATATCACCTTGGTCTTTGACTTCTTAACACTTTGGGTGTAAATCTATGCATATATGTCTGTAATTAATATAATTTTACACAACAATTTATGTAATTCCATGTTTGTTTCTATATATACACAATGAATATCCACCTTTAACCTGTTGGCTACCTGAATGCAAGGGACCTGGCTAATTCTACTCAACCAAGGGTGCATTTGTTGAATGAATGAGAGAATGAACACCAGGTCCTAGGCTAGGTATATTATATTCATTATCCAATTCCAACTTAATAGTAATCCTGTTGTATTTATATAATTAGTCCCACATTACAAATAAGGAAATTGAGAATGAGAAAGTTGAGTAACTGGTCAAAGGCTACCTAGCTAATAAGGAACTATATCACAATTACAAAGAAAACTCAGATCTATCTAATTCAAATTAAATGCCTTTCCATATTCACAATTGCCTCTCCATGGTTATTGTTGAGTACGTATGTCATGCTGGCCTGTTTAGAGAGGAGCTGATAATGAATGGTAGAAGGGAAGGTGAGACTTGATAAGACTGAACCTCACAGTCTCAATGCACTCCTCTCCCTCTCCCACTTCCCCCAACCTTACTGTTACCTCACATTCACACACAGTTCTCCACGGCTGTCTATGCTGATTATTCTCCTTTTGCCCTCACCCCAAATTCATTTTCCGACCTCCTCTACTCTATTCTATACCCATACGGCTCATCCATATGGCTGCATTAGCCTACCTAGCTTCCTTGCCTTTTGCCATCCTGTTGCCTTCAGGAAAAAAAAAAAAATGCCAGCAGGAATCTGGCAGATGAGAAAGGGAGAGGTTAGAGTTCATCTTCCCCACTTCCTGTCCTGCCTAGACTCCATATTTCTGACAGAGGCTTCAATTCCTGTGACTTTAGCTGTTGACTCTACCCCTTAATTCCAGCTCTGCCCAGAAATTCAGTAACATGGTTTCCTTTCCTTGCTCCTTCAGGCCCAGGTTCCAACAGCTTCATACTGCTGCTAGTTCCTGGCTGCCTTGCCATGCTGTGTTGCTTCCTTAAACTCTGCATGTCCCTCTGTAGAGAGTCCCTTCACTCAATTCTCACTGGAATTCCAGCCAACGTCAACCTTCTGCTCCCAGGCAGAGCCTGGCTGGTACAGCATCAAAGCTCACACCCCTTCTCTGTCCATGCTGCTCTGGCCCCAAACCCTCCAGGCCTGTACATGGTCCATGCTGTCAGGCAGACAGCTGCACTATGCCCACTCAGATTTTATAGCCATTCACAGTCCCATAAAAATCAATGGAACAAAAACTCAAAGAACTTTTATCACACCTGAGGAACTTCCCATAACTGCCCTGAAATTATCCTGGATCTTCTATGGTTAAAAAAAAGTGAGGGGGTGGTGAGAAGAGAAGAAAAAGGAGGGGAGAGGGATAGGAGGAAACAAGGAGGTTTGACATCCAGGTGTAAACTAGTGGTAATTCCCATCTTTTCCCTGACTGGATGAAAAATGAAGTGCACACAAGGAGCTTAGCCTGTCTGAAGACAGAGATAATGCCTTTGGTGCCGCCAGTTCTAAGGACTGCACTGTTTGCATAAACATTTTCAAAGCCCCAGTTCCCAAGTGCGCAGGAGGGAGCCCATGGCATAAATCAAAGCCAGGTCCAAATGAAAACTGAGGGGACAGGCACCCACATCAAGTTCTGTGCCTCAACATGTTCCCACTAAGACACTGGGTAAGCACAATTAATGAAAAGTGGTTTGTACAGTTTATGTAAACATATTAAACACCTTGCTCTGCACATTTATCTGACATTAAGTGATTAACCAGTTGCATAAGCTAATATTTATACATAACTTTGAATTGCACAACGCAAATTAGGCTCCATTTATCATGGAATCAGAGAGTTTGGAAAAAGCAAGCATAGTTCAGGGACATTCTAGTTCAATCTCCACATTACAGATGAAGAAACTGAGGCAGGGAAGGGCAGTGACACATCTGGGGTAGGGAAGAGCAAGGCTAAGGGCTTTGTCTCCCACTAAGCTCCTTTTTCTGCCACGTTTTGCTATTTTCTACTAACAAGAGGAACAGGCTGTCCACCCCTCCTAGATTCCCAGAGAGAATAAAAATTAGAGTTTCTCTAAATTCCTTGAAGGCCAGAATACTATTATAATAACTAACATTCCCTCAGCTTTCACTCCTTGCCAGGCAGATATTACGATCTTAATGGAGTAAATGATTTAATTCTCCCAACATCACTATGAGAGTGACGCCACTGTTAGGAATTATAACAAAGATGGAAAGCCCTGATTCTGGATCTCCAGTGTCACCATGCATGAGCTGCGTGAACTTTTCTGTGCCTGCGTCCATACCTATGAAACAGGAATAGCAACAGCACTTACCTAGAAGGGTAGTTGTCAATATTACATTAATTAATACAAATAAAGCCATTACAATGGTGCCTGGAACACAGCGAGTACTCTATACAATATTCCCTATTTTGCTGTTCCAATTGTGCTCCCTATTTTGTAGGCAAAGGAAGAAAAGAAGAGATATTAAGGAACCCACTGAAATATACACAAATACACAATGCTAAGGAACAGAGCCAAGTTCCAATCCAGGTCTTCTGATTCCAGAGCCAACACTCGCTTTCACTGACACTGTCCAGTAGAACTTTCTGCAATGATGCAAAAGTTCTATATCTGCATTACCCAAGAGGGTAGGCACCAGTCACATGGGACTACTGAATATTTGAAATGTGGCTAGTGCTGTTGAGAAATGGAATTGATTTATTCATAATTAGTTTAATTTACAGTCACATGTGGCTAGAGGTTTCTGGGACAGCTCACCTCTTCACTACCTTATTCATTCTATAGCCCTTATGCCCTGGCTCAGTGCCTGATGCAGGGTAGGCATTTCGTGTTACTCTCTAGGATATAAATCCTTATTCCTACCTCTCTGAAGTTACTGCCTTCACAAGTCAGTCTTCAATAAAAGGTTATTCTGTGAAAATGAACCTATAAATGTTTGTAGGAAGAATGAATAATTAAACACATGAACCTGTCACCTCCAGCTAGGTTGAGAAATGGCATTATATGAAGCATGGTGGATCTCTTGGGCTCCCCTCCTTTGTCACAATTCAGGCACCCCTTCTGCAGCCTGCACCACCCTTTTATCTCCAGGAGAGATCAGTGGGCCAAAATCAGAGGCTATGAAGGTCCATAATCACCTATCACCTGGGGCCTACCTGGGCACGCATCTTAGTGTCTGAAAGAGAATTTGAAACCTATTGATCTCTCATTTTAATTTTGGCAGTCACATTCCCCACTTGTCCAGGGAAATTTCAAGAACCACTTAAAACAGATCCCACTGTGGGACCTGAAGAATTAAGATTCTTTGCTATGGAGTCAGACAGGTCTGTGAATCTCAATTCTTTCATTTCTAGCTCTGATAATTTGAGTCACTTGGATGCTCTAAAACCCTAGTTTCCTCTTCTCTAAAATGGGAATAATTGTGTCCTTTTCCAAAGGATTGAAAGAAACATTGTGCCTGAAGAGCTTAGCATTATACAAAATTACTTGTCTGTTCATGAAAGAATGTTCCACCTCTCCTTTCAAGGTTAAAGTTGGCGAAACTGCTTCCTTTAATTGACCTGTCACTAACTGATCCCTTCTTTCAATGTTTTTCCCTTAAAAGGATTCTCATTCTCAGCAAACTGACATTAAGAACAGAAAATCAAACACTATGTGTTCTCACTCATAGGCGGGTGTTGAACCATGAGAACACATGGACACAGGGAGGGGAGCATCATACACTGGGGTCTGTTGTGGGGGGAACTAGGGGAGGGACAGAGGGGGGTAGGGAGTTGGGGAGGGATAACATGGGAAGAAATGCCAGATATAGGTGATAGGGAGGAAGGTAGCAAACCACATTGCCATGTATGTACCTATGCAACAATCTTGCATGTTCTTCACATGCACCCCAAAACCTAAAACGCTATATATATATATATATACACACACATATATATATACACATATATATATACACATATATATACACATATATATATACATATATATATACATATATATATATACATATATATATACACACATATATATATATATTTTTTAAAGGGTTCTATAGGCATCCACCAGAGAACAAGTATATTCAAAGGGTAAGCATGAAGCTGAACCTGACCTGATATCCTTGCATAAGTTTTGCAAATGGAAAGTGCTATTTCAAGGAAATTTTTTGGATAATCACCATCACTATCAAAAAACATTTGAGTGCACATTTTCAATTGGTGCTGAAGGAAGCACACAGGACAACACAATCCCTGCCCTCTGGACACACTTCAAAGAACCACTCAGACACAATTTGTTCTCTCTAGAAAATTGTCAAATCCAATAATTTTCTCAGCCCTTGCCCCTCTACAGTATTTGATTCTTCTCCAAACTTTAAACCATTCTCCTTCCGTGAATTCAAAAGCACTGCTTACTTCTGGTTTTCTTCCGGCTTCCAGAAACATTCTTCTTCTCTCTCCTTTGCTGGCTCCTATAGGTCTCTGCTCTGTCGCTTACTGGCTGTGTGACCTCGGAAAACTTACTTAACTATCCTGAACCTACACAACATTAACTGTAAACTTGGGTTAATGACACCTACCTTACATGGTTAGTCTGAAAGTTATCTAGGAGAAATAGAAAAGCCACATTTCCAACTGAATGGAATCCCATCTCCCAACAAACATTTTAATCTAATAGATGAAATAAAATTCAAAACCTTAAATAATTTCTGAGCTTCAAATTAAATTCCTGAGTGTCAAAATCAAAGTAATAACTCAAAACTAAAGCAGAACCTGACTCACTAATGACCCATGGTGTTTTGGGAAACACATATATAGTCTGTGAACTGATGGGTGAGTTATAATACCTACATATGGAAAGACACTTATCTTTATGCCTTATGTGGTAAATAACTAGAAATGAGCCCAATATACGAAGTTTGAAGTGTTATCTGATACGATATGGTGCCTTGCAATATGTTGGCCACTATCTGAGCATGCAGCAACAAACTGTCTTCTGATCAGAGCCTTGGATTAGGGTGCAGGGGTTGGGAGTAGTATAGGAATAGACACACTATAGAAAATAAAACCCCAAGTTAGCTGTAGCTATAAATATGGAGTTTGAACTCACAAAATTTGCATAGCAGATGCAGGAATTCCTAGTAGATAAATACACATAAAACTGTCTATGTCCACTGATACTCCTATGGCTCAAGCAAAAGCTAAAAACAAACAAACAAACAAAAAAACCCACAAAGCGCCTATGGGGGATATTTTACAATCCAGGGCCCCTTATAATAAAGCAATATAGACAAGTCCATGTGAAATGAGCTAATATTTAAAACACACATAGCTGCATATATACACACAAATGCACATACATACACCCACACAAAAATAAGTACCATAAGGCTTGGCATTAATGAACAAATAGAGGCTAGAATATTACAATTAGCAGAGTAAAACACTTAGCACAGTGCTTGATATAGATTATGCACTTAACAGTTTCTATTCTTACTCTTTTCTTCTATGCCCTAAACATTGGTTCTAGGATTCTGTCTTTGTCTCTTTGTTGGTTTAGGACATTTATTTTTAAGTTTGTTGTATTTTGTTCGTTCATTCATTCAGCAGGTGAATGCATGACCAGAACTGAGCTTTAGGAATACTGTACTTTATGCTCCCATCATACTGAATTGTTCATCATTGAAAAAAACAAAAAAATTTTGGAGGATCAGGGGCCAACTAAGAGGCAGGTAGTCACAGAGAAAGGAAATTCATCTGCCCATCAGAAGAGGGTGGCCATATGAAAACCCTTGAGATAAAATAATCACAGGAGAAGGAGCTAGTGGAATAGAGCAGAGAAACCACTTTGGAATTTGAGTCCCACTTGTGGACTAATGGGGTGGACCACAACGATCCCAGAGTAAAGGATGATAAAGCATTCTTCCAAATTCTCTGTGTGCCTGAAGGGCAAACAGTGGCCCCCTGGGGAATAAACCCTTCTGCCTCACCCTTACATGACAGGGCTGTGGATCAGGGTTTTTTGAAGTGATCCTGTGGAGCAAGAGATGCTTATCCTAGATAGGACAAGGGTAAAGGAACACGTAGTAAGGACATCTATTTGAAGTTATGCAGAGGGTGGGGAGGACTTGCTTATGGATTTCAGAACACAGGACAATATTTGAACAAGGTAGTGAATAAAGGGAAACTATCTCCAACAGGCACAAATTTAGATGAAGTAGATTTTAAAACTGGAATTGTCTGCTTTCTGAGGGATTGAGCTCCCTCAAACTGGAAGTATGTAAATCAAAGCTACGTGGCAGTTGGTCAGAGCTAACATACAAAAGGCTTCAGGGTTGGACCTGTCTAGCTCAAAGATTCTATGCGAACCAATTAAGAAAAAGTAGAGAGAGGTTAAAAACAGCCGCAAAAATGACTAAAATAATTTACCAATGAGAGTATATAAAATAAATTTTATACGTAGAAGTATTAGTAAAAACAAAGGGACTGTTTTAAAATACATGATGTAAGTATTTTTTTCTCTCTTCTTTTCTGGTTTTACAACAGAGCATGAGTGCATGCATCTATGCCAGTGATAAGAAGGTTTGCCACCAAATGACACTGGCACTGCTGAAATGCTGAAAATGTCATTGCTCACACATCGTCATAACTTTGCCCTCGGTGTATACTTTCACGATCAAGACAAACACCTGGATCATCTGAGTATTCCTGTCTTTAATTCTGTAATTAGAGAACATGGGCCTTGATGCATTGCAAATGGAGTCAGAACCCCAGCTTGTGACTTAACAAGTAAAGATAGCCCCTCACAGATGTCCACACTTCATATTAATCAAGGAATGATGAATTCTCCCCTGGAAAACTGTCCTCAGTGATGCACAGTTCCATTAGCCAACCATTACCCGGCTGGCCTCCTTTGCCTGAGACCTCTGGCCTTTCTAGTTCTGAATATGAACAAGTAGGCATTAAAAAGACTGAAGGTTCAAAGAATATTAGCAGATGACTTCGGTCCAGAGAGAGCAACCCCTGAAGTATTAGAAAGATTAAAATTCAAAGTAGCAAAAGAAGAAGAGATACCAAAAAATAACTTCCCTGAAAGAGAAAGAATTCTTAGTTGAGTTAACCAATTCAGAGGCCAAATCATATGAAAACTGATGTCATGTACTCAGCTGTGAGGCCTGGAGAATTCTGCAGAGCTGATTTATGACAAGCAGAGATCTCCCAACAAAATGGTGCTTAGCATGTCTGTATAATTTCTCCTGCATGATTCTCACCAGCACACCTGTCAGCTTTCTATCATTATTCTTCATGTACAGAAAATGAGGCAGGTTCAGAGAGGTTAAGCCATCTACCACACATAACACATCTGGGAAAAAGAGAATCAGGGAATTAAATCCAGGCCTTTTGAATCCAAGTCCAATTCTCTTTCCAGAGCCTTGCAGTGTCTCTTTCAAAGAAGTCTATTTTCAACTGTGAATAAATTATGGTATTTCTGCCAAATTATACGTTCTTCCCAACTGAACCTCTTTTTTCATAACTGACTTGTTTTCAGACATGTATTGAGCACCTAATAAACACCCAGTAGGTTCTTTCCACTGGTAAAATCCCCCTCACCCTCCAACATTCAGTCCTCTTCCTTTCCCATTCTGTACAGTCTACAAAGACCGTTTCCTGCTGATCATCTCAGACCTTCACTGGGTCCCTAAGGTTCCAATAACACCAGATGTTATTAACAGTTCATTACTTTTTCCATCTCACCAGATTGAGATACTTCACTGATTCATCATTATATCTACACAAGCATTATGTACAATTATTTAAATCCATCAAGTCCTCAGTAAAGATTTGCTGAATGAAAAAGGAGGCTCTGGCATGAGAAAATTAGTCATGTTACAGAGCTAAGATATATACAGGCACAGACATTGAAGAACAGGAGATCTGTAAGTACTAAACTGTGAGTCCCAGATTCTAAAGGCTGTAGAGATAATCCCCAGGGGATAGACCCCAAGAAAACAAAAAGCACACATATGCATCTTCCTCACCCTCGATCCCTGATGTACCTTCTTTTTCTCCCAAGACTGGAAGCATCTACAATGGGCTTTTTCCTATAACAGTTTTTTTTTCTATGATTTTTTTCCCATGATTTAAAGTCAGAGTCTCGCCTGATCTAGATTTGATTTCCTAGTTGGGATCAGATTACTGATGGAAATGTCAAGTCTCAAAACAAGAGAAATGCGATCAGAAATGTTCATGTCTAAAGTTATGACAAAAATTAGGGGTTCATATAAAATTGATGAAAGACAAAACTGAAGATTTCCTTCACGTTTTCAATGTTTAGTTCATATGAAAGAAATTACCTACTCAAATAGCCTTTGTTACTTTAATATAGACAGTTCCTAACTTCCATGTGAACTGTATTAAAAAAAAGAAGTTTCCTGTCTCTACATAATAAAGCATAAATTTCCCAGATTAGCACCCAAATACCTCACTCTCTGACCTCAAGTAACTTTTGATCACATTTCCATTATTCCTCATCAAATTCCCCTATTACTCCCCTTGCTAATCTTAGCTATACCCCCTTCTCCACCTTCACAAGTTTACTTGGGCTGTTTGCACTATCTAGAATATCCTCTCCATGTGCAAATCTCACATCTCTTCCAGGGACCATCGAAAAAATAAATGCCAGTCTTCTCAACATAAATACACCCCCGCTGGATCTCCGTCCACTGAACTCTTGAGGTACTCGCTTTCTCTCTTCAGCGGCAAGTGAGGACGGAAATTTGTTCTTATTTGACATTTGAAGTCACATTTTGGTAGCAAAGTTTTTTTTCTATTATTAATTCTTATCTCTGAAAATCCCTCTAATTGTTTCAAAATGCTTTCTTACACATTGGGTAATTTTCATACTTCTTAGAAACTAGTAAAATAACATCATTTTCCAGATTAAACTTACAATATTTGTACTCAGTTACAAATGGCCAGAATATGGCGCATCTTGATAAATGTTCCATGGGCACTTGAGAAGAGTGTGTGCTCTACTTTTGTCAGATGAAGTGCCCTAGAGATGTCAATAAAGTAAAGTTGGTTGGTTAAATTGTTCCATTCCTTTATGTTCTTACAGATTTTTCTATTTGTTTTTTGGCAACAAAAAAATCAGAAATTTTTAAATGCCATTTAAAAAGTCAAGTTTATGCAATGTTTAGGAATAAATCTGATTTAAAAAAAAGAGGTGCAAGACCTATAAACTCAAAAGTATAAAAAAATCACTGAGTCAAATTAAAAGGAAATCAAAACAAAAAGAGATAACTATGTTCACAAGTCAGAAGACTCAGTATGTTTAAAATGCCAGACCTCCTCAAATAGGTCTGTTGGACTTTATACAATCCCAATCAAAATTCCAAAAGCCATTTTTTAGAGGTAGGGGGTACAAATGAACAAACTGATTCTTAAATTCATATGGCAATGTGAAGTACCACAATAAGCAAGAAATCCAGATAATGTAATACTGGTGTCAAGATAAGCAAATAGATCAATGCAACAGAATAGAGTCCAGACACAGATCCACATATAAATGGTCAATTAATTTTTGACAAAAGTGTAGAGGCTATTCAATGGAGAAAGAATAGTCTTTTCAATAAACGATGTTAGAATAATTTGGTATCCACACGCAATAATCATAAACTTTGATCTATACCTCTCACCACATAAAAATTTAACTCAAAATTGATTATTGGCCTAAATATAAAACTTAAAACAATAATAGCATCTGGTAAAATGAAAAATAAAAAGATATTTGTAACACTGACTTAGGCAAATATTTATTAGATATGACTCCAAATATATGATTTGAAAAATTGATAAATTGTACTTCATCAAAATTATGAATTCTTCTTCATTAAAAGACACTGTCAAGAGAATTAAAAGATAAGCTGTGATATGGGAGAAAGTACTGCAAATCATGCATTTGAAAAAGAACTTTTATCCAGAATATAGAAAGACTCTCAATACTCAATAGTAAGAATACAAATTGCTCAATTTTAAAATGGGCAAAAACCATAGAAAATATATGGATAGAAAATAAGCATATGAAAAGATGTTCAACATCCTTAGTCACTAAAAGAATGGAAATTACAACCACAATGAAATACCAATACACATCTATTAGAAAAGCTAAAATTATACAGACTGGCTATTCCAAGTGTTACTAAGAATATAAAGCAACTGTAAATCTCATGGATTGTTAGTGGAAATAAAAAACAGCACAAACACTTTGGGAAAGAGTTTGATGTTTTCTTAAAAATTTGAAACTACCTCTACCATAGAATCCAGCCATTTCACTACTATTTGCCCAAGAGAAATGTCCATAAACACACTCATACGTGAATTCTCATTGCAACTTTATTTGCCTAGGTTCAATCCAAATGTCCATTAATGTGTGGATGGATAAACTAATTGTGTATGTCCATGTAATATAATACTATCAGGAAAACAATAAAAGAGGAAACTGTTGAAACACACAACATAGACAAATCACAAAATAATTATAAGAGAAAGAGGCCATGTAAAAAAGAGTCCATGCTTTATGGTTCCATTTATATAAAATTCTAGAGAATGCAAACTAATCTCTAGTGATATTTAGAGTATCACCAATTGTGAATACGGTGAACTGATGAAAAAGGATGGAAGAAAAAAATTACAAAGGAACACAAGGAAACTTTTGGAGGTGATGAATTTGCTCACATTTTTAACTGTAGTGATGACTGCATGGATGTATTCATATCAAAATTTTATTGTTTATATATTTTAATTTGTGAGTCAATAAAGTTGTTTTAAAAATCTGAAGGCAACTCATAGAGTGACCCTAGTTTTATTTTAAATAGTGTTTATAAGCATCTAAAAAGATTTCACTCTCATTGAACACCTCAACTCTTCAATACAGAAATCATATCAAATATTTTTGAAAATAGGTCAGACCTCCTTTCTAATATATACTCTAACCATCTATGCTTCTATTTTGCAACACTTATTGCAATTGCCATCAGTTACTTATTTGATCAGCATTTCTCTCTTTATGATAGCAAAGATGGTAACAGAATCCATTACTGCATCTCTAGGTCTTGGAAAATGGTAAGTGCTCAATAAGTATTTGTTGAATATCATGTACTTCACTATCTGGGTAATAGAGAGTAGGTTGTTGATACTCTCAATGATGTGCTAGAAGGTAACAGATGATTTTTGCTGTCTATGCTACTTTTCTTCATTTTCCTATTTATTTTATCAGTATTCATTATGAGAAAATTTCTTTGAGATTTAAAAACAAGTATTTGTTAGAATTTGTTAGACTCTGCCATTGAGTAATAAGCTACTTTAGAGGAAAAAAGACAAATGTTGGGGCATACTTCTCCGTATATTTAATGATGAAGTCATGATGTCTGTAATGGAGATTAAATGAGCTTTTTACCTGATTATTAAACTGGCATTTTCGGCATCCAAAAAAAACGGAAAGACATTGTGTAAACCTAAGGGTAGGTAGATTATAACAAGAATAATCATCTTCTAATGAAATCTGAAAGCTCCCTTCAGGGACTGAAGCCTCTGGGCCAGAAGGTTCAAGAGACGATCTATGCCTGAGATAGACTCAAGGGAGAGTGGATTTCCCAGCCACCTTTCAGCATCTCAATTATGAAAACATTCATGCCCAATATTAACATAATCATATTTGAAGAAAGAAAAGTTAATATATCTTTTTCCCCTCACTCATTCCCTAGCTGCCTATTATAAAGTTTCTAGATTACAACCCTGGTATCTCTACCAAGCACTTCAAATTTAAAAATCTCCATTTTTAAAAGCCTGTTTCAATAACTTAGACAGCTACTGCTAGATGCTGCCTCCGGCGCTGAAAGCAGCCAAGGGAGGCATGGGGCAAAATGTCAGAAAAGCAACTAAAGGGAAGAGCAACCACAAAGGAAGGTCATTATCCCCTCTACAGTGCACCTTGGCAACCGTGCCAACCAGACACTCCCCTCTTCCACTAAGTGGAAGTGCATTTGGGAAACAAGCATCTCCTTTGTCAGGAAAGAAGTGTGCCATGAGCAGGCACGGCCTTGACCTTAGATATTTTTGTAGGCAATCAGACCATCAGATCTGTGATGTTCTTTGATTCTTGTCATGGTCAGGGTTACCAGGCACCCCCTTCCCTGTGACTTCTAAGCAGTCATAAATTCTGATTGTATTTTCAAGTCACTCAATAATTTTTCCGTTTCTTTTTAATCCCACAATTATAACCTTTATACAGGTCCTCTTTAACTCTGATCCAGGTATGACATAGGTCTTTAGATGTACTAAACGCTGAGACAAAAAAAAAAAAAAACCTAATGTAAAACCATTAAATAAAAAAGGTCTCAAGAAAATTGCTTCTTTCTAGACTTTTCTAAAAAACCTAGATTAGTTAGGGTTTCATAAGTAAAGTCTGTCTAGGCAAAGCTTTCTCAGGAAAGTTTTATTTTCTTTGAGTTTTGAAAGGTGAGCAGGACTCAGGACTAGCTAGATGAAGAGGAGGAAGAAAAGGACTCCTAGAAGAAAGTGCATGTGCCAGGGCACTTTGGTGTGAAATAGGAAGACACATTCCTTGTTGCATGAGTGAATGGAGTGCTTAAAAAGAGAAAGTAGAAAGTTAGGATCCACAGATCCACATTAAAAGGCTTTGTGTGCTGAGCTAAAGACTTTTACTTTATCCTCCAAGCTAAGGGGAAGCCAATGATAAACTTTAGGAAGGCTTGCAACACATTCGGGTCAACCAAGCTTTCTGTAACTTCTGGCACATCTGAGATCTGGCAACATTTTCAAATGCAAAGAGAGAACAAAAACAAAATGCCAAAACTGAAAAAAAAACAAAAAAACACATGTAGCTTATACAAGCAACAAGCCCATGGTTTTAAAATATGAGTTTCTATCTGAGACTTCTTTTAGACTGATCCCTCAACGTTCTTTCCAGTGGTCTTCAAGGTCTGGGCACCATCTTTTTTCTTGTGCCCTCCATGATTTCCTAACCTTGCCGAGGGTCAAGGCCAAAGACCAGCTTGGAACCTTCCTGACCAGGCTCAGGGCCTCCCACATGGATCTAGTTTCCATCTTGGAAATAAGCCCCATGCCCTGCTCCCTCCTCCTCCCCCTCTACCCCACTGCCAATTTTCCTGGTGGTTGGTTCCATTCCATATGTCTCAGGAACATCTCATGCTACACAGCAGGAGGAGACTTCTACTATCCCCTCATACAGTGCAGCAGGGACACAAAGGGCAATGACATTTTTATTACTCAGCAACAGTGCCATGCATATGTCTTATGGGCTAAAGTGCATCCCCCAAAATAACCCCCAGTACCTCAGAATGTTACTGTATTTGGAGATTGGGTCTTTAAAGAAGTAAATAAGTTCAAATGAGGTTATTAGAGCCAGACCTAATCCAATATAAGCAACGTTCATACAAGAAGAGGAAATCAACCAGGCATGGTGGCTCACACCTGTAATCCCAGCACTTTGGGAGGCCAAGGCGGGTGGATCACGAGGTCAGGAGTTAGAGACCAGCCTGGCCGATATGGTGAAATCCCGTCTCTACTAAAAACACAAAAATTAGCTGGGAGTGGTGGTGCACCTGTAGTCCCAGCTACTCGGGGGGCTGAGGCAGAAGAATTGCTTGAACCCGGGAGGCAGAGGTTGCAGTGAGCTGAGATCACACCACTGCACTCCAGCCTAGGGGACAGAGCAAGACCCCATCTCAAAAGAAAAAGAAAAGAAAAGGAAGAGGAAATCAGGACATAGAAAGACAAACACAGGAAAGATCACATGAAGATGCAGGGAGAAGCTAGCCATGCATAAGCCAAAGACAGAGGCTTCAGAAGAAATCAACCCTGCCAACACCTTGATCTCAGACCTCTAGCCTCCAGAACCATGAGGCCATACATTTCTATTGTTTAAGCCACTCAGTCTGTGGTACTTTGCTACAGCACCCTGAACAAACTGCTACAATATGTATAGAGAACATTTTTTTTTTCCCACCCACCTCTGAGAAGAAACTCTAAGGACCACAGGGATCAATGTAAACAAGAGTCACAAATATGTCCTGGATACACCATATCTGGGTCTGTGTGTGATAGGGGCTAGAACTGAAGCCTAAGCACTGTCATCTTATAGAGAAGCCACTTGGGCCCTGGGCAGAGGTGTCGTTCTCAGAACAGTTAATGTACATCAATTATCAGAAGTGTTAAGGATAAAAATTTCCACTGCTACCCCCCTTCCCTTGCAACAAACCGCAGATTTTAGCTTCTGTACAGACAGCTTGCCTTGCACACTCCTGTGCCCCCCTGAACAAGAAAAGGATGTGGTTTTGCAGCTTAAATGCCTTGCTCCCCCTGAGCTCAGGGCCACGGGTTGGAGAGACATGAGTCCTCCGTGGCCACCGGCAATAAAGACCCTGCAATTTGGCATACTTTTGTCTTGGTGTTGATTTTCTGTGCTTGCCCTGGTACAACATGTGGATGCCTGGGCTTTCAAGAGCAGATGGAGACAAGCAGTTTATTTTGCTTGCTCTGAGAGATGAGGTACAGTGAAGCCAAAGGAAGGGCTGGTAAGTAAGTATATTAATTTCCTATTGCTACTGTAACAAATTTCCCCTAATCTAGTGGTTAAGACAACACGGATTTATTATAGAACAGATCTGGAAGTGAGAAGTCCGAAATGAGGCTTATGAGGTTGAAATCAAGGTAGATGGACTGTATTCCTTCCGGAGTCTCCAGGGGAAAAACCATTTCCTTGCCTTTTCCAGCCAGGCCTCATCTTCAAAGAGCTTGGAGCAACCTCTGCTTCCATGTAACATCTTTTTGTGACTCTAACCTTCCTGCCTCCCTCTTAAAAGAACCCTTGTGACTATTTTGGGTCCCTCAAGATAATCTGAGATAATTTCTCAATCTCAAGATCTTTAACTTAATCTCATCTATAAAGTCTCTTTTTCCCTGGAGTAACATGATCACAGGTCGACAGCCTGGGGAGTTGGAGGGGTTCAGGAGAGATTAGGAACAAAGAAATGTCAAAGGGTCATTCTGGGTGGAAACCTAGGTTTTGTGATCCGCATCCCTGACCTCACAAATGTTTAGCTAACACCACCAAAATCGCCAAATATTTGGCACAACTGGTTAGCGCCGAGACAAGGACTAGAGCGTAAGTAGTTTATTTGGGAGATGAAAAAACAAAACCCATTGGTATTAAAGTAGAGAATTACCCAGGTAACAGAAGGCAGTCAATATGTGGTGTTATGAAGCCAGCTAACTTTACAGGCAACTAGAGTTTCATTCCACTGGGAAATTCTAGATAAAAAGTATAAGACACACATCTCAGAGTTACCACACATGAGGGTAAGAGAGCTGAGTATCTATACACCAAATTCTGCTGTCTTTGTAAGGGCTGCTCCTAATTCCCAGCTTGCTGCACAGAAGGGTGGAGTAGGCTCCAGAAACTTCAGAGAAAGCTCTCAGGCTAAGAGATGCAAATATTGGCAGTCAGAAGTCAGCAGGAGCACACTGGAATGGAAACATCTAATGGGTATAGGCAGGACATCAATAATGTCTAACATGGGATTTCTCATGGAAATCAGTGACATGGCTGAGTTTTGCCTCCTCATTGATGTGGATAGAAATAACATAAATATGAAGCAACAGCTGACATCTGCATTACACAGAGAAGAAACATCAGGGGAATCTCAGCTTCTATACTTGCCTTATACTTTATGCCTACAGAACCGCCACTATTACAGACCATTCTGCCTCCTCTTCCACTGAAAAATCACCCTTGAACTCCTTGCTCTCTAGCCTCAGTTCGGGACTTCCCTGGAGTCCCCATCTGCAGCATTTCCCTAGTCTGGAGCCAATTTCCTCTCCCCTCCCACTCGCATCACATTCTGCTTAGACAGAACATCAATCTGCATTGCTACACATCTCTATTGCTCTTTTGAGTAGATGAAAATACACTGGATACCATTTCTCTCCACCTACTACTTCCTCCCTTGATTAAAAAAGAAATTACAAAAAGAAAAATTCCAGAGTGTTATTTTCTCCTTCTATTCCACTCCTAGTCCTCTGCCAGGCCCTTCCTCTCCATTCCCAGCCATAAATCAGGTAGTTCTGAAATTCCCACGCTCAAATTCACAAGGACAATATGCACACGGGCACTTTTAAATAAGAAGTCAGTGCTCTATAATTAATTTTCTCCTCTCACATTAAACCTGCCATTCTTTGCATAATCTGAGTGATAAATGCAGAGTCAGACTTCGTTTTCCTGACATTAATACCCATCAGTACTTCAAATGCAAACAATTGTGACATTCGACTTTATAAAAATTACCAAGTGCACAAACTCTGCTTAATTAAACCATTTAAAAGTTGCTTTTGTTACATTTAATGAATGATATATTATACTGCAATGAAACATGCAGCAATACAAATACTTCACAATGCTTCCAATTAAGACTCACTTCACTTATGCCAATTGACAACACAAGTGTTCCACACTTCATTCAGTTTGTGCATTTTAAATGAACTGGTTAGTGAGAAGGGTGCTTCTTTGCTAATGAGTTTTGTAATCAAGGCATCTATTTTAATTTCAAATTGGCTAGATTGGGGGAAATTGCTAGACTAAATGACTGGTACTAATTAGGATTATAAAAATATTCATCATGCCATGGAATTAACATGGGGGTCTGATTTTCCTACATTTGCATATTGCTTGAGTTTTGGGGAAAAAATCTTGACAAATTGTCTTCTCTTTAGCAAATTGAACAAACACTATATCTGTTTTAGTCCTTCTTTTCATTTAAAGCATAATACATATTCATGATTTGTAAATGAAGTTAAATGATTTCAACTTCTCTCTTCATTACCATATTAAAGATGTTGTCTCCATAAGCTTCCTTTAAAAATCTCAGATCATAGTATTACCTAGTTAAATGACAAACACCTTGGTTTAATCTATATTAATTCAAAGGTTTGAATAAATTAATGGGAAAAACGTGCAGAACTGGACAAAATCCCCTTAAAACACAACTGCCTTGTTGTTTGTTTTTTGCTTGAGGCAGAATTAATTAGTCCTATGTCTTATCATCAGTAAGCAGTCTGATGGCTTCTGCCCTTAAAGTCCCACTCCAAAAAGTGCCATCAGCTGAGAAATATGCCATAAGAAGCACTGCATTCATTTGAAGGTTTGGTCTCCACATGGCTGATTTTGTTGTCTTACTCTTATAGTGCCCTCTGGAGCTGCGGTTCAGTGTAAAAATGGCCCACGTGCAGTCCTGTCTCAAGGCAAGGGAAAGCCCACCTATCAACCAGGAAGAGTAGGGTGTGGTGGCTATACCTCAGCCAGGCCTAGGATAGAGAGCCAGCCAGGCCCCTCACTGCCTGTGTGACCTTGAGCAAGTTAGAACGCCCTTCAAGAGTCATATGCTCATCTGTATCTTGGAAATAATAATATCTACCTAGCAGCTGCTTATGAAAATTCAACATAATCACGTATAAGAGAGAATTTGTCAGTGCCACACATGGGAGGGAGGTACTTAAGGACATGTATCTCTATTTCCAAGGAGCAGCTATACATCCAACTCTGAGTAAAGTAACATGGAGCATGTAAGCGTTCCTAGGTTCAAAGCTCAATGCATTAGAATTGTCTACACCTGTTGGCTCCAGAAGCATTTGTTTCCATTACAGCTGTCAAAGCAAATAAGCAAATACTAATTTCATTTTGGGATAGAGCCGGAAAATTCATTTGAAAAACTACCAGAATAAATCACTTCCTTAACATCTATCTATGGTGGGTGCCTTCTAAATAATAAAACCTATATTTGTTGCTGGGTTGTAAATAATATAGACTGAGGTTACATCCAACAAGAGTACACTTTTTGTTAGGAGAAAAAAAATTATTCCTAGAATTTCAGAGTTCTAAAGGGACACCAGTGAAAACAAAGCTGAAGGAAAGAGCAATCTCAGGCAGCATATTTTCATTCAGGGAAATTATCTTCTACAACATACTGCTTCTTGAAAAGGGATTAAATAATGATTTGAAAGGGTTTTACTAAATCAGCCCTATTCACACCTGAAGCATTTTTTAAGAGCACTGCCTTGTAAGTATTATAATATTCATGGCATATTAGTTCACAGAATTTTTAATTATGAAAGCAATGTAATGAAATAGAAAATCTGGAAAAGAAATGGTATGCTAAAAAAAAAATAGCTCCACAAACATAATTCCGTCATCTTAACAGACCTAGCTAATATTTGGGAATATTTCCTTCCATTTTTTAAAATAACTTTTCTCCTTCATTCTTTTTTTCTTCCTTCCTACATGCATTCCTTCCTCCTTTCATTTCTTCCTTCATTCCTTCCTTTACCTTATTTTTTGCAAACTTGTATTTAAAGGTATGTCTTTTATACGTATTATGTATGCATTTGTATATATTTATGCATTTATTACGTAATGCGTACAGGCAAACTTAATTTCATTGTGCTTCAAGATACTGTGTTTTTCACAAATTGAAGGTTTGTGGCAACTACATCAAGCAAGTCTTTCAGCACCATTTTCCCAAGACTATGTGCCTACTTTGTGTTTCTACATCACATTTTGGGAATTCTCACAATATTTCAAACTTTTTCATTATTATTATTCCTGTTATAATGATCTGTGATCAGTGTTCTTTGGTGTTATCATTGTAATTGTTTTGGGGCACCACAAATTACACCTATAGAAAATGGCTCACTTAATCTATAAATGTGTGTGTTCCGACTGCTCCACCTACTGACAATTCTCCTATCTCTTTCCCTGTCTTCAGGCATCCCTATTCTCTAAGATACAACAACATTCAAATCAGCCAATTTATAACCTTACAATGGCCTCTAAGTGTTCATGTGACAGAACTGCATGTCTCTCACTTTAAATTAAAAGCTTGGAATAACTAAGCTCAGTAAGGAAGGTATGTTGAAAGACAAGAG
The DNA here is from genome assembly GCA_963573385.1 of Cacajao melanocephalus. Taxonomy (NCBI): domain Eukaryota; kingdom Metazoa; phylum Chordata; class Mammalia; order Primates; family Pitheciidae; genus Cacajao; species Cacajao melanocephalus. The sequence continues at coordinate 14,933 of CAUYLG010078840.1, read as the reverse complement.
GCTGAGAGTGAGATCTGTTGCACCAAACAGCCATGTTGTGAATGCAAAGAAAAAGTTTTTGAAGGAAATTAAAAACCCTACTCCAGTGAACATGCAAATGATAAGAAAACTAAACAGCCTTATTGCTGATGTAAAGAAACTTTTAGTGGTCTAGATACAAGACCAAACCAGCCACAACATTCCATTAATCCAAAGCCTAATCTAGAACAAATCCCTAACTCTCTTCAATTCTATGAAGGCTGAGAGAGGTGAAGAAGCTACAGAAAAAAAGTTTGAAGTAGCAGAGGCTGGTTCCTGAGGTTGAAGGAAATAATCCATCTCCATAACATAACAAGTGAAGGGTGAAGCAGCAAGTGCTGATGGAGAAGTTGCACCAAGTTATCCAAAAGATCTAGTTAATATCATGGATGATGGCAGATACACTAAACAACAGATTTTCAAGGAGCAGCCTTCTGTTGGAAGAAAGTGTCATCTAGGACTTTCACAGCTAGAGAGGAGAAGTCAATGCCTAGCTTCAAAGCTTCAAAGGACAAGAAGACTCACCCAGGCTAATGCTCCTGATGACATTAAGTTGAAGTCAATGCTCACTTATGATTTGAAAAATCCTAGGTCCCTTAAAAATTATGCTAAATCTATTCTGTCCATGCTCTATAAATGGACCAGCAAGGCCTACATGACAGCACATCTGTTTACAGTATGGTTTACTGAACATTTTAAGCCTACTGTGAGACTACTACTAAGAAAGAAAAGATTCCTTCTAAAATATTACTGCTTATTAACAATGCACATGGTCACTCAAGAGCTCTGATGGAGATGTACAAATAGATTTGTTATTTTTATGTCTGCTAACACAATATCCACTCTGCAGATCATGGATCAAAGAGAAATTCCAACTTTCAAGTCTTATTATTTTAAGAAATACATTTCATAAGGCTATAGCTGCCATAGACAGTGATTTCTCTGATGGATCTGGGCAAAGTAAATTGAAAACCTCCTGGAAAAGATTCATCATTCTAGATGACTTTAAGAACATTCATGGGAGGAGATCAAATTATCAACACGAACAGGAGTTTGAAAGAAGTTGATTCCAACCCTCATAGGTGACTTTGAGAGGTTCAAGACTTCAGTGGGGGAAGTAACTTCAGACACAGCAGAAATAGCAAGAGTAGTAGAATTATAAGTGGAGCCTGAAGAAGTGACTAAATTGCTGCAATCTCATGATAAAATTTGAACAGATAAGGAGTTGCTCCTTACAGATGAGCCAAGAAAGTGGTTTCTTGAGATGGAATCTACTCTCAGTAAAGATGCTGTAAACATTGTTGAAATGACAAAAAAAAAAATTAAATATTCCATAAATGTAATTGATAAAGCAGAGTTTATCAGGGTTGCAGGGCTGGAGAGGATTGACTCCAATTTTGAAAGAAGTTGTACTGTGGGTAAGAAGCTGTCAAACAGCATTGCATGTTACAGAAAAATCTTTCCTGAAACGAAGAGTCATCAATGCAGCAAACTTCACTGTTACCTTATTTTGAGAAATTGCCACAGCCACCCCAGCCTTCAGCGACCACCACCCTTAGCTGTCATCTATGTCAAGGTAAGATCCTCCACCAGCAAAAAGATTATAACTTGCTGAAGGCTCAAATGATCATTAGCATTTTTTAGTAATAAGGTATTTTTAAGTTGGGGTATGTACATTTTTTAGACATAATGTGATTAGACATTTAACAGACTACAGTATAGTATAAAAATAATTTTTATATGCATTGGGAAACCAAAAAATTCATGTGACTTGCTTTATTGTGATATTTGCTTCATTAACTGGACCCACAATATCTCCAAGATATTCCTATATGAATTTAATAGGTATTAATATATACCTATGCTGCTACATGGTCACTATGATCACTCTTTTAATCATTGCATAATATCCCAGTAAATGTATATATCATAATTTAGAGTCCTTTAATGTTAGGAAGTCAGTAAGGTTCCTTCTAGTTTTGCCCATTATAAATGACTTTGATAAGCATCGTTATACCTAGAGCTTCATAGGTTTATTCCATTGGTATAGTCTTAGAAGTGGAGCAACTGAACCACTGGGTCAAAGTCACGAATATGTGTACGTTTTCTGATATATACTGCCAAGATATTTTCCAGGAAGGAAAATTCATTTGCACATCCATCAATACTATTTCAAAATATAATACCTAACACTGGGTATTGCGATTATGATACGGAAAGTAATATATTTTTTAAAATAAAATCTGTTAATTTTAAATGAACACTTTTTCAAAGTGTCCTTATGAATCTTCTAGGTTAACTGGGCTTACCAAATATTACTAAATTCTTGCATTTGGTTTAGTCTAGTTCTCTAATATTAACATTTAAAGTATTTCTTCTTCTCTATCGTTTACCTCCCTTGCTATCCTTCTAACATTTCTTCTGAGAAATGTATTTTCTATCTGTTGCTTTACTAGTTTAGCAGCCAAAAATCATCTGCATGAAATAAAAAATAACCTTGACTGACAGTGGTTCCACTGAGGGTGGAAGGTAGTGGCTAAAAAAGCACACAAGTAATTCTCAGATGCCAATGGTGTTTCTGGATCAGGTTGCTGGTTTCATGGGTGTATTAGGTTAACGAAAATTCATCAGACTCATGAGATGTACACTTTTCTCTATGTATGTTACGATCTCATTTTTTAAATGGAAAGAATGACTTCGAGTTTAAAAGGCCAGGTGCTGTCATACCAGGGTGAGTGGGCAAGATATAGGCAGAGAATAGAGGGAGCATAAGTGGCCTGGCCTGGTTGGGCAGCAGAGCTTAAGGTCATAGGGACTTGCAGAGGAAGGGACAAGCAGAAGAATTCCTGAGTCCAACTGGAAAACCAGAAATCTAGGTTCTGGATTCAAGCAAAGTGGTCAGCGTTAGGGCAGTGTTATTAACACAAAAAATCAGTGTGTACGTAAAGACAAGGTCAGTCCATGGAGGAAGCAGATGGAAGAACACAGAGAAGACCATGAGGCTGCACTGCTCCACCTCCTGGATCACCTGTGGCTGGAGCCACCTACCTTCACTAAAACACTGCCATGGCTGAATTTCTACCATGGGAACATAATTGCTTTGGGAAAGGTACCGTTGCCTGCCTGAGTATCCTTCTTAAAGCATATACATGCTGTATCTTCCATTAATAATTTTAGCAAATGTGATTTTTCCTCTAAGAAATGTATCAGGTTACTAAAATGGATACCCAAAAGATAGAGAAGGAGACCAGAAAATCTAGGACATCATATAGAAAAAGCATGCTTGGGGCTGGGCGCGGTGGGTGGCTCACACCTGTAAATTCCAACACTTTGGGAGGCCGAGGAGGTAGAGCACCTGAGGTCAAGAGTTTGAGACCAGCCTGGCTAACATGGCAAAACCTCATCTCTACATAAAAATACAAACATTAGCCAGGAATGGTGGCGCGGTACCTGTAATCCCAGCTACTTGGGAGGCTTGAATCCGAGAATAGCTTGAACTTTGGAGGTGGAGGCTGCAGTAAACCGAGATCGCACCATGGCACTCCAGCCTGGGCAACAGAGCAAGATTCCATCTCAAAAAATTAAAAAAGAAACAAAACAGCATGCTTAGGAGACACAGGCCACCAGAGTCATAGTTTTGCTAAAGGTTGTTCATTTGAACCAATGATCTCATAAGCAACACTGACATGCATGGAGATCCTTACTGCACTTCTCTCACTGAATACAAGTTCATATCCAACATTAAACCAGTTTTGTCATTCAGAGCTCGGCTCAAATAGATCAGTGGTAACACTGAAGTATCACAGAGTATCTCTGATTATGGGCCACACCCATTAGGTGGTTGCTCCACTATTGTACTGATAAGACACCTCCAAGAGCAGTGGCCACTTGCTGCAGGTGAGCAGAGCTAGAGATTTTTCTTTCTCTTAAATTATATATAAATGATTTTTATAAGAATCGAAAAGGACCTAATAAAAATACAATGCTTTTCTTTAAATCAAAAGTGCCCTTTAGTCCCACTCCTATTCCTCAGAGGAAAAGCTTCAAAGCCGTGGTCATCCCTAGTTAATCCCTAGCAGCTTTATCTCCACCAGGTGAGGTGACAGGAAGCCTGTTTCTGCCAATAGTTACTGAGAAAGTTATCATCGCCTACTAATCCTGGAGGATCTCAACACAATTACATTTTTAATCTGAGGGTTTTAAATGAGGATATAAACGAAAGGCACAGTTTCTTTGGATCCGGTATTCCAGAAGTACAAGTTTACGTTTCCTTTTGAATTTTCAGGCCCTCCACACTCCAGATACACTCCAGCACCTGCTCATGATGTAGCAGCCCCAGTTATGGTCCAATTGGCAAAGCCTGCGTGGGACAAGCACCTCCTCTGTACTGGGCCCCGTGTTGCCAGCTACCACGCCTAACACTGCCTCAGCTGCTTAACCAGTCTGTCAATCTGTCAGCTACTATTGAACTTGTTTGGTAGGAGATGATCAAGAAAAATCCTTAGCTGCATGCCCACTCCCCAACTATTAATACTATAACAGCAACCCTTCATTATGTGTGCTAGTGTTTCAGAAAGTGCTTTTTACATCAAAATTACTGGCAATTCTAGACCACTGTAGCCCAGAAGTGTCTGAAAACAATGGATTCTGAAATCCCATTGAGTTCATCTCTGATCTCCAAAGCCAGCTGTATTTGTTAAAGTTTCATTTTGCCAAGAATATAAATGGTATTAGAGAGCTTTGCAATCCTACCTCTCACACAGAAAAAAATAGCTATTTTCAGCTCTCCATCTCCTACAGAAGGCCCCCTGTGCCAGGATGTATGCATCTGTGAATACATGAGCTTGTGCCCATTTTTTTAAAAACTGCAGTCTCTTGTCAAAATGAGAAATGCTTAAACATTCAGCTCTGTACAGCGATGAGAACAGCAGCTATCTATTTCTAGGACTGCATTGTCTTCAAAACCTATCTCAAAATCTTTCCAAAAGTCTTAGTTTTAATAAGATTATTGAGCCCTCCAGCTAATCTAAACACATCACAATGTAAGCTGTTTCAGTCATCAGTGAGGAAATAGCCTGATGGAAACAAAAGAGAATCCTAACGCTTAAATAACTGACAAAGACACAGCCCTCAAAAGAAGTTATGGAGCTTTTGTTCTGTGATGGAGGGAGGGCAGTAGCTTTTCATTTGTCATTTCCAATTTGGTCAACCATAACCTATTACTTCCTCTGCTTTTTTAAACTTCAAAATTTGTATAAAATATCAAAAATACCCAAGAATGAATATCTTATTTTTATTGAGTCCTATTAAATTAAAATGCAAGATGGCAGGAGAATCTATAGGATAGAGAAGGAGCTGGCATGGGAGTAAAAGCAATGGGGAAGCTCGTACGATGGTCAGAATAGAAGGAATTGATCAAATGCCCAAATTAAGTTGATCAGAAATCAGAAAGGACTTTAGTAGACAGACTTGGGTGCATCAGGATTGCAGAGGTATGACCCTCCAGCAGGGTCAAATGGAAGGTACACTTGCCCCCCCACCCCCACCCCCACCCCTTTGCAGCTTTGGAGGACTTGGATCATCTTCCCCACACCCAGGCCTTGGCTAGTATCAGGTAGACACATTTCCCAGTTAACTCACAACCCCAAATCCACATATCAACTAGCAGAGCGTGATGCATATCTCTTGATTTCTAGATGCAATTTTGTTTTATCCAGAATGTCTGTCCTTACTTAATTCTCCAGCAGTGCCTTTACCAAGTGAGATCTACTGGCAAGTCTCCTGTAGCTTTGGGGTAGCATTTGGGAAAGTAAAGCAATTGGATATTGTCCCTTTAAAATATCATTCAATTAGGTCTTTTGTAATACATACAACATAACGAGATAGCCTTACCAACTCTAAAGAAATTGCTAGTGCATTTCATCAAAGGCACAATAATGGAAACATCGATTCACTCCTCACCACAAACATCTCCCTTTGATGCTGCAGTTACCTTAATACTAGCACTTTTCATTTTCTCTAGAAGGAAACAGCTGCCTTGATGCATGCACACCAAAGAAGGCTCTAGTCTGAAATAACACATTTGTATATCAATCTCAACTACACTTGCATTTTCATTTGCTGCTGCACACCATCACTCTCCTTGACTCTAAACCGCTAAATTACCCCCAAAATAAAGAAAAACTCTTCTGCAACCTGGATGACTGGGGCTAGGTGTTTTATGCCATCTCTGCAAGTGTTGCCAAGGGCATCATCTGCCTTCGCACATCATTTGTTTAAAAGAAGAATGGCCAAGCACTGGTTAGAAACTTTATGGGCCTGAAGAACATTCAGCCACTTTATGCAAAAGATGTCAACAAGAAAGAGTACCTAAGGAATAATATATCTAGAAATGTGCAGTATGATTAGAAAAATCCATCAACACCCACTGCCACATTTTCAAATATTTTTGCTAAGCGAAAGAGCATCCACCAAGTCTGAAAGTATTTTGAATGCATTATATCCACGAGGGTACTTCATGAGCAACGCCCCAGATGTTCTCAGTGCTGTGGAGATGAAGGAAAAGGATACTCCTAGATACACAGGAGACATACTGCATTTGGTTTATCAACCTCTTGGTATGAGAAGTCTGTTTTCTCTAACCTAGCTTGTCTCTGTACAAATAAAAATAAGCTTTAAGAGTTCTGAGCTTCTTATAAATAAATTACCATCTAACCATTTAATGACATCTGAATAATTTACTTTTTTCAATACTGTTTCAAAATTTCTGGTTATACTGAGCCTCTAAAGTCACAGACTATCTGACATTTGGCTAAGTCTTTCATACAATATCCAATTGATGCCATGAAAGAAATGTATTTGCAATGGCTTTTCCTCTGCAAATGTCATGTGGGTGTCCTCAGAGGATTGCATTAAGCACCTGGCGCCCACCATGAGGCTTGGTTAACGAGACATAGAAAGGTTATGTTGAAATTATTGTTTAAAGGTGCTGACATCACATGAATGAATGCACACACACACGCACGCAAAAATAATAATAATTCACAATCACATATTCAAATATGCACTGAGAAACAACTGTTTCAGGATTTAAGAGAGCACAGTGAAGAAGCTATTTCAACCAAGGTAAGTCTATGGATATCTCTATGTAAGACAGTACTCAGAATTATCTGTTTCCTTTCACTGATTGATTCCACAATATTATTACATAATAGTTTGGCATCAGGCACTGTACTAAGATTCTGGAGATGTCAGGAAATACAAAGAGGAAATAATCTAAAATCCCTTTTCTTAAGTATAAATTGATCAAATATAGAGAGCTACAGAATTTAAGCGTTCATCTGCTAATTCATTCATCTAACAGATAGACACTGATGACTGATATAGCAGCAGGTGGTGCTACAACAGTGAGTAAGACAAGACAGGGCCCTGCCTTTTAGATTACAAGATAGAGCTTGTCATCTAGTAAGGAATGCAGATGACCCAAAAATCAACACAAAATCTCATCTGTGACAAGTGTTCTGAATAGGGGGTACACAGTGCTATGTAAAAGAACATCAAAAAGGATTTGATTTTGTAAGGGAGTTTAGGGAAGGTGTCCTAAGGAAGTGATGTTGAATCGGAGATCTGATGATGATAAGGCTTACGTTAAAGAAGAGGATTCCAGGCACAGGGAAGGGAGCAAAGGGGACAGGTAGGGCAAGCAACTGAAAGAAGATAATTCAAGGGGAAGTGATAACAGTGAGCCAGGAGAGAGAAGGTGGGACCAGACCAGGCAGGGGCTGGTAATATCTATTGAGGACAGTGTTCTTTAGTTTGTTAGCAAAGAGGAAATGTGAGAGGGGTTTAAGCAAAGGCATGCAATCATTATATTTGGGAAATATTTTTTTCAGGTTGTAGTATGAACACACTGGAAGAGACTCTAGCAATCAATCACTCAGAAAACAAATGAAACGTACATTCGAGTGGTGGTGGTAACAGAAAGAAGTGGATGGAATCAAAAGATATTAGGTCCCATGATGGATCACAGATGGCGGGTTCAGAACAAGGAAATATTAAAGATGCCCCCTAGGTTTCTAATTTTGCAATGAAATGGCTAGAATTAGGGAATACTGGAAGAGAGCCAGCTAGGCTGGGGAGAGATCTCCAGTTCATTTCCGGAGACACTGAGTTGAGAGGTTTTGAGGCATACAAGAGACAATGTTATGTATGCAGCTGAATATATGGATTTGGAGCTCAAGAAGGAGGTCTTATTGGGGTCACTAGATTTTTAACATTATTTTTAGAAATTAACAAAACAGACTTTGTTTAAAGTTTCCCTTCTATTACTCAACTAAGAGCAATGGTATATTCTAATTTTACCAATCAAGGTGGCATGGTGTGATGGAATATGTCTAGATGTGGAATCTGATGACATGCACTTAAACCCTGGCTCCTCAGCTACTAGTTTGGAGGGTTTGAACAAGACCTTAGCCTTTCTGTACCTTTGTTTACTATGTCACTATAAAATATTACATATGTCCTACTTCTTTCACAGGGTTGTTTTAAACAGGGTCAAATGAGTAGAATTATAGAGAAAGCCATTTTTAAAATGTGACATAACAGCATTGTCAATAAGTGAAATATACCTGTCTACATATTTTGATACTTAAGGGCACCAATCTAGTTGCTGCAGAGAAAATCAATGATGGAATGATTTGGGTTGGGACGATGAAATGTCACTGAATTCCATCCAAAATCTGGATTGAGCAAACAAGTGATTTTCACATGGTGGTTCCTGGATGACAAGATGTGAATGAAAATCGTATTTATTCACCTTTTGATCCAAACTGTAGGCCAGCACCCAGTCCTCTTGCTTGGGATGAAAGAGCAGGCTCTGGATATAGAAGGTGAGCCGATACTTCTGATAGGTCGCCCCTTCATCTGAGCTGATCAATATGCTGCTCTCCATTTCAGGATCACTGAGAAGCATAATCTAAAGAAAGAACAGAGGGAAAAATACAGAGTTAGTAGGAAAGAATAAATACAGTAACTTTAATCATAAATAAGTCATCTGTATTTGTAGACCACAGCATATAAAGGGGCATTTGGGCCTCTGTATAAAATATTTGTATTACCTTTTTTCCTGATTTAGTCCTTCACTGTTGCATTGAGGTGAAAATAGGGGGCAAAGCTAGGTCTGCATATAGAAGGAGGTTTCATTTTTGATGTCTGTCTTTTAAGCGCTGGGAACATTTTTTGTGATCTTCTGTCTCCTGGACCTTGGGCTCTCTCTCTCTCTCTCTCTCTCCATCTCCACCCCTGTCCCTTCTCCATGTCATTGTTCATCACAGCATTGTTCCTGTATTGTTCTTTAGACATGAGAATCTCCCTCCCCGACTGCCATGCTGCCATGATCCCATTGTTCGTTTGGTTCTTTCTGAATTGTTTATGCATTTAATTAAGTGGCTTTATGATTCCTTTGTTAAAGATATTTTCCAAAGCATATAGCCCCAAAGATCCTTGGGCAAATATTGCTGCCACAGAAGGTTTATCATCTTTCAGTCAAATGGACAGAAATACTGTAATGAAAAATCTCTGCCATCAGAGACTGCAGGTTCAAATCCCAATAGTTCTCTGTTAATATTGTATCATTTTGAGAAAGTTACCTAACTTCAGTTTCCTCAATAATAACCTGAGTCTGATAATATCCAAACTGGCTTTGAGCATATGGCATAATGTATATTCTTTTTTGTTGTTGTGTTTTAGTAGAGACAGGGTTTTGCCATGTTGGCCAGGCTGGTCTCGAACTCCTGGCCTCAAGTGATCTGCCTGCTTTGGCTTTCCAACATAATGTATATTCTTAATAGTGATAGCTACGATTACTAGCAAACTGCCCCTCCAGCCAGTGCAATCTGGCTACTACCCACAGTACCACAATTACACTGATCTCACTAAATATATGATTGACTTTTTAGTATTTAAACCAATAAACGCTTAGACACTCAGACTTTTCCATTATTTAAACTTATAGTAGCCTTTGATACCATAAAAATTCCATCTTTTTTGAAGCATTCTCTTCCAAGGTCTTCCATAACACCATGTTCATCTATTTTTTCCTTTTCATTTCATTTGGATACTCAATTTTCTCTGATTATCCTTTAAATGTGGCCATTTCTTAATCCTCCATTTTGACTTTCTTCTTTTTCACTCAGTTTACTACTATTACTCACTGACCCTTCCATTCCTGATTCTTTTCCTTTTCATTTTAAAATTATCATCTCCTGGGGACAACTCCTAAATCTCTGAGTCTCAGTCACAGAGTTGAAAGCTCAGCTGCCTGGAAGATGCTTCTATTTAGATGCCCACAAGCACCTTGAGCTCCAGGTGCCCCACGGTGGTACCTGATCCCAGCCCTGCTGCTTGGCTAGTATACCCTAGCTCTATGAGTGTTTCCACCAATTATCCATGTTCAGCAAAAGCCCAAGATTCATCCATGACTCTGCTTTCTCACCTCCTGAAAGAATAAGTCTGTGAGCCTAGTGTATTTTGCCTTTCAATTAACTCTTAACGCCAAATCCACTGTCTCCCTACCCATTGCGATTGTCTTAGTCCAAAACACGCTACTCTCTCTCCTGGATTACTGCAAGAAACCTCTAGCCAGTCTCATCACGTTAGCCTTGTCCCTTCCAATCCATGTTTCACACTTTGGCCAGAACAATCAACCTATAATACCTCATTCTGACATTCCTTACCTTAAAATCATTCAATGGCTTAATCGATCTTCATATATTCCAAAAATCCTTAAAATATCCTAGCAAAATCTGCACCCCTGTTTATGTCTCTGGCATCTTCAGCAGCACAGCCCTTTTGGACTTTCCTATCCAGTTCAACTCAACTTCTCTGAGTTCCTAAAAGAGCAAGTGAATTTATTTCCTCTTAGTTTTTCTAGTCTTTGCCTATGTTGCCACCAATTTTCTATCATGTAGTCTAAACCATAAGGTCCAAAATATAAAATACAGCCCCCAAATTTCCATACTTTATAAAAGTGCTAACTAGCAGGGTTTTTAAAATGTTACCCAGAGCATATATTAGTATTATAAAATAAGCTTTAAAACAAATTTAGGCCTTTTAAGTGCTAAGATTCATAGTCCTTTCCCACTTTTATTCCTTTACAGCTTCTAAGACAAGCTTACTTCCTTTTCTCAAATATTTGCTTTGGCTTCATTGAAATAGGTCATCACTAGTTATCAGCAGATTTTTAAGAAATAGAGCAGTAAAATAACTTTTTTTTTCACTCATGTGGGAATAATGCAGGGAAATACTCTTAGATTGATCATAGACCAAATAACTTCCTCTTCCCATGGCACTATGAAGGGCTCGGGGAAACTAGTCAAAGCACTCAAGCTGCCCTTGAGAAAACCTTTGAGGAAGCATCTGTGGTGCTTGTTGAGTTTAAGAGGACAAATACACTGGGATCCCAGCCCTTTGAGAGACTGAGACGGGCGAATCACTTGAGGTCAAGAGTTCAAGACCAGCTTGGTCAACATTGTGAAACTCCATCTCTACTAAAAATATAAGTTAGATGGACATGGTGCTACACGTCTGTCATCCTGGCTACTCGGGAGGCTGAGGCATGATAATCACTTGAACCCTAGAGGTAGAGATTGCAGTGAGCTGAGATTGCACCACTGCACTACAGCCTGGGCAACAGAGTGAGACTCTGTCTCAAAAACTTAAAAAAGAGGCTTTCATAACTGGCCTCACTTGCTTCGCATCATGTACCGATAGTCTACATAACAGGCAATGAAATCATTTTTCCCCTGGTGCATAAAAATTAAACTGCTTATTTTATGCAGGTATAAAAAAGGCTTCATGCCCATGATTTTAATTAGAAGATAAGACTAACATCATAAATGAACTTTATTTTATACACTGTGAGTTACCATATACTAAATGAGGGTTACCACTGAATATCTTGTGAAATGATTTTTCTTCTCCTAGTTCTGTTTCTTTCTGTGTACACATGCACAGAGACACACACAAGCCCACTTGCATACCCAAACGCACAATAATCCACAGGTAACACACATATGTGAGCACACATACACTTACATATACACAGATGCTTCATTTATGTGCACACACACATACAGAAATCTATATATAATAAAGCATATTGACATTGAGTGGCAGTTTTACGGAGCTTTTGTTGGTAAGAGTACATTTTTATTACTACCTTTCTCTGACACTCTCATCAGAAATTATTTGATATACTTTGATATCACTGGCAGTGTGTCTCTATTCAACTTTTTTGAGAAGAATGAAAGGAAGGGAAATAGACACCTACATATTCTGGATTTCTAACCTATGCTGGGCATTTTACCTGATTTTTTTATTAAAATCTCATACAAATCATGTGAAGTAGGTATCATGACTTATATTTTACAGATAAGGAAACTGAGACTTAGGAGAAAAGCAACTTGCCTATTACTCCTCTAGTTGCCTCAAAACCCACACCTTCCATATTCTGTATACACACACACACACACACACACACACACACACACACACACACAATTATTAAAGCGTCTCTGAGAAACCCGCCAAAAATAGCAGCTTCAAGACAGCTCATTACTTCTTCACTCATCTCAACCTCTGACCAAAGGAGCATCAAGCATTAAATGAGTAGAAATCTAAGAGGAAGATATAGGTTAGTTGTAGGTGCTCAAAAATAAAAAAGGAGGCCGTACTATTTATATAAATAGAATCAGAGAGCAAATACTTTGTTAGAAGTTACACCTCAAGGTAAAATATGTGTATTGCATATTCATGTACCAAATCTATAAAGAAAATCATCGCACGCTCACTCAAATTTTTCTTGTCACACATGGATTTCAAATCCCAATGCCTGTGAGGGCAAAGCAGGTAAAGCGAGCAAGTGAGGCAGACAAGGCAAGACAAGGACTGGTGAAGACTGCGTCCCACTGGGAAGTGCACATCATTCCCTCAAAATATTGAAGACTGGGGTTTTAAAAAGCACTGTGCCCAAATTAAATATATCTATGGACTGAATTTATAAATGAGACATGTGACTCTTGGTAAAGCTGTCATAGCATGTTTCTACAAAAACAAAGACATTTACAAGCTTACCTTTCAATGTTTAATTATAGGTATATAGTGTATAATTTATGGCAACGGCTGTTAAGATATCATAAATTCTACATTTATGTAATTTTGACAATACAAACAGGACAGAGATCTCACTAGACAGTTTTGTTTTGTTTTGTTTTATTCATCATTCTGCTTTGATCCTTTATGCAGCTTGTCCTGACATAAGACCTGCAGTGGGTATACGTGTGCTGGAAGGGGAGGGGTGGTTTTTCAAATACAGTTTTGCAGGTTGTTAAGGTTATAAGCTCTCAGTGCAGATGTCTTTGGATCAGATCCTCAGACTGATTCTTCATGTGTAAACAGAAAGAAGTTACTCAATTATTCCAAGTCTGTTATTTCATCTATAGAAAAAAGGAGATAGTAATTGTACCTACCTCATAGTACTATTGAAAAGATTAAATGAGATAACGAATAAAGGGGCTTAGCACAGTACCAGGCACATAAGTGCTAAATAAATGTTAACCTTTATCTTTAAATTACCCAGGCTAAGGCCAGGCATGGTGGCTCACACCTGTAATTTCAGCACTTTGGGAGCCTGAAGTGGGCAGATTGCTTGAGCTCAGGAATTCAGTACCAGCCTAGACAACTTGGTGAAGCCTCATCTCTACTAAAAATAAAAAATAAAATACAAAATTAGCCGGGTGTGTTGGTATGTACTTATAGTCCCAGCGACTCAGGAGGCTGTGGTAGGAGGATTGCTTGAGCCCAGGCAGTCAAGATCACGCTACGATACTCCAGCCTGGGCCACAGAGCCAGACCCTATTCCCCTTCCCAAAAAATAATTACCTAGGATAAGAGCACAACTGTATTTTATATTTTACATCCATTTTGCATTTTTGGTAATGTTTTAAGAAAACACACTCTATTAACCAATATGAATACCGCCAGAGTAAACACCAATTGGTAGATAATTGTCAATTTGTTAAACACAATTGCTGCTTTGAACAAACTCTCTCATCTCTTCACTGGATGGTTATATCCCATGAGGAAACTAAACATGCCACTGCCCAAACATGCCATGAGAATGGCATACAATCAAATTCCTATGATTTAGCCATTCACTGTAAAAGAATTGTTGGTGTCCGAGATTAGAAATTGACAAGCTTTAGAGATTACCAACATACAAATGGTGGAATATCTTTAAAAAAAAAAAAAAACTTGTAATGCTTTCTGCAGGAAAATTCTGGGAACACTGAATAATAGTGGTCCTAATTTTTTTAATCGCATTTCAGGTTTTGGGGTACATGTGAAGAACATGCAAGATTGTTGTATAGGTACACACATGGCAGTGTGATTTGCTGCCTTCCTCCCCATCACCTATACCTGGCATTTCTCCCCATGCTATCTCTCCCCAACTCCCTAGCCCCTGCTGTCCCTCCCCTATTTCCCCGTGACAGACCCCAGTGTATGATGCTCCCCTCCCTGTGCCCATGTGTTCTCATTATTCAACACCTTCCTATGAGTGAGAACATGTGGTGTTTGATTTTCTGTTCTTGCACTGGTTTTCTGAGGATAACGGCTTCCAGATCCATTCAGGTTCCTGCAAGGGACATGATCTTGTTCCTATTTTATGGCTGCATAGTATTCCATGGTGTATATGTACCACATTTTCTTTCTCCAATCTATCATTAATGGACACATAGGTTGATTTTGTGTTCTTGTATCAGTTTGCTGAGAATGATGGTTTCCAGGTTCATCCATGTCCCTACAAAGGACACGAATTCATCGTTTTTGATGGCTGCATAATATTCCATGGTGTATAT
>CAUYLG010078838.1:0-14688 GCA_963573385.1 Cacajao melanocephalus | reverse complement strand
AAAAAAAAAAAAAAAAAATTAGCCAGATGTGGTGGTGCCTACCTGTAGTCCCAGCTATGGCAGGAGGATTGCTTGAGCCCAGGAGTTCAAGGCTACAGTGAGTCATGATCCTGCTACTGCACTCCAGCCTAGGCAACAGAGCAAGACCCTATCTCAACAACAATGACAAAGAATCGTAACTCCAAAAACATTGGCCCACGTTCTAACCATATAGCATTATCAGTAGGCTAGCACAGAGCCATGCTGGCCCTCAGCAGAGAAGTGAGTCCTCCAGCCCACACCATCCGCCCAGAGCCCACATCCCTCATAACATCTGCAGGAACTTGCAACACCTACTCTACAGACGCTGATTCACGTGATCCTCACACAACATTGCCATGAAGAAAGGGAAGTGGGTGTTATTATTAAGCTCATCAGTGAGGGATCTGAATGTCAGTGAAATTAAATGACTCACAAAAGACCCCACTGTTGTCTTTTTTTTTTTTTTCTTTTTTGAGACAGAGTCTCACTCTGTTACCTAGGCTGGAGTGCAGTGGTACGATCTCAGCTCACTGCAACCTCCACCTGCCAAGTTCAGGTGATTCTTCTGTCTCAGCCTCTGGAGTAGCTGGGATTACAGGCACCCGCCACCACACCTGGCTAATTTTTTTTTTTTTAGTAGAGATGGGGTTTCACCATGTTGGTCAGGCTGGTCTCGAACTCCTGATCTCAGATAACCTGCCCGCCTCAGCCTCCCAAAGTGCTGGGGTTACAAGCGTGAGCCACCGCGCCTGCCTGCCAGTGTCTTTTGACTCCAAATCCCAGCTCCACCCCACACTGCTTCTGCTTTCACCACGAACTCATCCTGAAAGTGAGAGATCAGTTCCACCAGCTGTGGCCCCAGGAAGGACACCCTCACCCTTGTCCTCTTACTTGGATGCCACCAGGACAGCCTCTTGTCTCTCCATCTGCAGGCTGGTGTGGTTCTGCAAGCCCCAGCACAGGACAGTGAAGCACAATGGGAAGAAGACGCAACCCACCGTGAACAGCAGGGCCATGCCTGCCTGCAACCAAGAAGGCAGGAGAAGAGGGCCATGAGACACCTCAGCACAACACCCTCAGACCGCCCCAGCCTTCTTCACCCCCAGTGAGGCAATGATCCAAGACGCCCACCCATCTGCAGCCATCGAAAGCCACCAGGCAAACCTCTTCTCTAAGCTCTTTTGTATCTTTATGACTCTTTTAGTATTCCCCATCTGGGGCAAGTCAACATCCTAATTTCTTGTTTTACACCCAATTTAGACAATTTCTTTTCTTTCTTTTTTTTTTTTGGAAACGAAGTCTTGCTTTTGTCGTCCAGGCTGGAATGCGGTGACGCAATCTCAGCTCACTGCAACTTCCACCTCCCGGGTTCAAGCGATTCTCCTACCTCAGCCTCCCGCGTAGTTGGGATTACAGACGCCAGCCACCATGCCTGGCTAATATTTGTATTTTTAGTAGAGACGGGACTTTACCATGTTGGCCAGGCTAGTCTCGAACTCCTGACTTCAGGTGATTCACCTGCCTCAGCCTCCCAAAGTGCTGGGATTACAGGTGTGAGCCGTTGCGCCCGGCCCCTCCTACTCTTAAAACTCCACCCTATTCCATCTTCTGCACGCCCCGCCTGCCGCTCATCCTATGTGACCTCTCCCTTCTCCCCAGGCCTCACCGCTGAGCGACAGGTTGGAAGACGGAAAAAGGGAGGTTGATGGTTTCTCCTCAGTACCCAAAACTTGGTAAAAGGGAGGGGGTTGTCAAGATACTTGGAACTTTAAAATGACATTTCTTGAAAAAACAAAATAAAGCCAAAGCGATTATTGTTCCATTAAAAAAGAAAACAAAAGAAATAACAGGCGCAAGCCTGAAACTACGTATATTTACATAGACATCATTTTTGTTTAGAAAGACCTCCCCTCCCATCCACTCTGGGGAGCAGAGGCATGGGACAGGCACAGGCAGGGTGAAGGGAATCAGGCCCTGCCATCCTGCCTTCCTGAAGTGACTCCCAAGGGACCTTCTTGGGATAAAAGGAAGGTGTCAAACTGCAAAGGCACAAGGCTGCTCTGCGGAGGCAGTTGGGGAGGGCAGGAGTATGCTCTCCCATTGGTGGACTGCCTGGAAGATGCCAGCCTCCCATTGGCCAGCCAGTTGATACATGTGCCCTATCATTTGCTTCCTGTGGGGGCTGGAGGGCGGTTCCAGCAAGCCTTGCCTCGAACTGGCCAATTAGAATCCATTGATGACTTGATGGACAGCTACATTTCAGGGACCGTGCTCAAAGAAGGAAAAGGAGAGAGGGGAAATAAGAGCAGGTGCAAGGCCGGGCGTGGTGGCTCAAGTCTAATCGCAACACTTTGGGAGGCTGAGGTCAGACGGATCACTTGAGGTAAGGAGTTTGAGACCATCAGGGCCAACATAGGGAAACCCTATCTCTACTAAAAACACAAAAAATTAGCCGGACGTGGTGTTGGGTGCCTGTAATCTCAGCTACTCGGGAGGCTGAGGCAGAAGAATACCTTGAACCTGGGAGGCAGAGGTTGCAGTGAGCCGAAATCGCGCCTTGCACTCCAGCCTGGGCGACAGAGACTCTGTCCAAAAAAAAAACCAAGCCGCTAGGCACAGTGACTCGTGCCTGTAATCCCAGCACTTTGAAAGGCCGAGGCGGGCGGATCACGAGGTCAGGAGTTCGAGACTAGCCTAGACAATATGGTGAAACCCCATCTCCACTAAAAATACAAAAATTACCCGGGCATGGTGTCGGGTACCTGTAGTTCCAGCTACTGGGGAGGCTGAGACCGAAGAATCACTTGAACCCGGGAGGCAGAGGTTGCAGTGAGCTGAGATTATGCCACTACACTCCGCCTGGGCTACAGAGTGAGACTCCATAAAAAAAAAAAAAAAAAAAAAAGAAAGAAAGAAAAAAAAAAGAAAATGCAGGCGCGGTGGTTCAGGCCTGGAATCCCAGCACTTTGGGAGGCCGAGGCGAGAGGATCACTTGAGGTCAGGAGTTCAAGACCAGTTTGGGCAACATGGTGGAACCCCTGTGGCTACAAAAAAATACGAATAAGAATAAAATAGTCCAGCGCAATGGCACATACCTGTGGTCCCAGCTACTTGAAAGGATGAGGCGAAAGAATGGAAAGAATTGCTTGAGCCCAGGAGTTCAAGGCTGTATGTAGTGAGCTATGATCACACCGCTGCACCCCAGCCTGGGCCACAGAGCAAGACCCTGCCCCCCCAAAAAGCAGTCCTCAGTAGTAGTTGGGTTTTTTTGTTTTGTTTTGTTTTTTTGAGACAGAGTCTTGCTCTGTCACCAGGCGCCAGGCTGGAGTGCAGTGGCACGATCTCGGCTCACTGCAACTTCTGCATCCTGGGTTCAAGCAATTCTCCTGCCTCAGCCTCCCAAGTAGCTGGGACTACAAGTGTTTGCCACCAAGCCCAGCTAATTTTTGTATTTTGGTAGAGACGGGGTTTCACCATGTTGACCAGGATGGTCTCAATCTCTTGACCTTGTGATCCATCTGCCTTGGCCTCCCAAAGTGCCGGGATTACAGGTGTGAGCCACTGGTGTGCCCGGCCGTAGGTAGTTATTGACTTAAAAAGCAGTGTGAGATAAAAGGTAAAGAAGGCAATTTCTACTGTGGTAGTGCATGGACTTCAGATTCAGAGTCCACAGATAATCAAAGAAACATTTCCTTTCCCTATTGCCAAAATAAAGAAACAAATAAAGAAACACACTGTATGGCTCTGTTTACATCAAATTCAGAAGAGCAAAACGTCTGATAGGAAAAATCAGAACAGTGTTTAACTTGAGGGAAGGTATTAACTGGTTGGAGACCCCAGGGAACCTTCTGAAGTGTTGGAAATATCCTTATATTGATCACCAGTGTATTCATATGTAAATGTTCTCCAGGCATCCTCTGTGTGCACCTTAAGTGAAGCTGCAGTTTTTAAAACGTTAAATGTAGGCTCTTCCTTTCTTTGAATGATGGTGAGCAAAAAGCCTTTATGAACCTCAATTTCTTCATCTGTGAGGTTGGGTTAATAATAGTGTCAGATCATTAAATGCTGCTTATACTACAGGTCAGACATTGATCTGCATTCTCTGTCTCTAAAAGAAAAAAGTCCCAATGTGGTCGTGCACACCTGTAGTACCAGCACTTTGGGAGGCCAAGGCAGGAGGATCACTTGAGGCCAGGAAGTTGAGGCTGCAGTGAGCCTTGGGCCATGGAGCGTGACTCTGTCTCTAAATAAATTAATTAAAAATATCAAGTTATTTCTCCAAAGCCACCTTGTGGGTAGGGATTATTACTGTACCTCTATTTTACAGATCAGAAAACAGGCACAGAGAGGTTTAGTACCTTGTTCAAGGTTAAACAGTCAGGAAATGACTAAGAATTTTTTTTTTTGAGAGAAAAAGTTTCACTTTTGTTGCCCAGGCTGGAGTGCAATGGTGCAATCTCGGCTCACTGCAACCTACATCTCCAGGTTCAAGCGATTCTCCTGCCTCAGCTTCCTGAGTAGCTGGGATTACAGACATGTGCCACCACGCTCAGCTAATTTTGTATTTTTAGTAGAGATGGGGTTTTTCCATGTTAGTCAGCCTGGTCTCGAACTCCCGACCTCAGGTGATCTACCTACCTCAGCCTCCCAAACTGTTGGGATTACAGGTGTGAGCCACCATGCCCAGCTAGAATTTTTTTCAATCATCTTCTCTGAATTTATGTGTGTCTATATTATTAGGCAGATACAGAAAACACTAACTCATTTTCCTAAGGAACTGAAAGGCTTTTTTAAAAAGGTGGGAAAAAACACCACTGAATACAATTTAGACATCCTCCTTCATATTATCAGAACTTATCCTTCTTCTTCTTCCTCTTATTCTTTTGAAACAGGGTCTCACTCTGTTGTCCAGGCTGGAATACAATAGTATGATCCGACCTCATTGCAGACTGAAACTTCTGGACTCAAGCAATCCTCCTCAGCCTCTGCCTCAGCCTCCAGATTAGCTGGGACTACAGGTGTGCACACCACACTGAGATAATTTTTGTATTATTAAAAAAAAATTTAGCTATGTTCTATGGAAAGGCATCTTTGTATTTTTTATAGAGATGGGGTCTTGCTATGTTGCCCAGGCTGGTCTTGAACTCCTGGCCTCAAGCAATCCCCCTACCTCAGCCTCCTAAAGTGCAGGGATTACAGGCATGAGCCACCATGCCCGGCCAATGTTCATTTCTTTACCTACTTTATTTTCTTCCCTCTGAGTGGGCCTCTGAAAATAAAAAGTTAAACCAAGAGCGGCTGAGCATGGTGGCTCACACCTGTGATCTGCACTTTGAGAGGCAGAGAAGGGTCGATCACCTGAGGTCAGGAGTTCGAGACCAGCCTGGCCAACATGGTGAAACCCTGTCTCTACTAAAAATACAAAAATTAGCCAGGTGTGGTGGTGTGCCTATGTAATCCCAGCCACTTGGGAGTCTGAGATGGGAGAATTGATTGAACCTGGGAGGTGGAGGCCGCAGTGAGCCGAGACGGCACCACTGCACTCCCGCCTGGTGACAGAGTGAGACTCCATCTCAAAAAAAAAAAAAAAAAAACCACAAGAGGGAAATAAGGTTATTGACAAGGAGGCTTCTAGAAGCCTAACCAGCATCCACTCTCACCTTCTGCCTTATTTTCTTGGGGACTGAACTGTGCCTATTTTAAAAACTCCATTTCCAGCCAGGCTTTATGGCTCATGCCTATAATCCCAGCACTTTGGGAGGCTGAGGTGGGCGGATCACTTGAGGTCAGGAGTTCATGACCAGCCTGGCCAACATGGCGAAACCCCATCTCTACTAAAAATACAAAAATTAGCTGGGTGTGGTGGTGCATGTCTGTAATCCCAGTTACTCAGGAGGCTGAGGCAGGATAATTGCTTGAACCCAGGAGGTGGAGGTTGCAGTGAGCTGAGATCATGCCACTGCACTCCAGCCTGGGCCACAGAGTGAGACTGTTTAAAAAAAAAAAAAAAAGACACGAAAAGATCCTGAGCTGGGATCTGAAACCAGGCGGCCTGCCCTGCTATTTTCCCAGCTTCTGCATAGCTCATTATAAGGACTAAATCATGCTAATGCATAGATACTCCAGTACTTCACACAGCAGCCGGTAGCCAGCTACTGTCATTCTGAACACCCACCGTACGCCAGGCACCAGGCTAAAATACTTTACATACATGTTCCCATTTAATTGTCTGTTCGACCTTACAAATAACTTCCCCATTTTACGGCTGAGAAATCTGAGTCTCAGAGAAGTTGAATGACGTGCCCCAGACCATACAGTACATGACAAACTTGGTCAATGTGACTGCTGGCTTCCCAGTCTGGAGGAAAGGAGGCAAAGGGAGAAGGACAGGGATGGAGATAGAAGAGAAGACGGGAGAGGGAAAAGGAGAAGAGAAGGAATGAGAGGAGAAGAGGTAGAGGAAGGAGTGAGGAGGAGTAGCGCCCTGCTGGGGGGTCATTTTCTTCCCCCCCCCTTTTTTTTAATTTTGAGACAGGGTCTCACTCTGTCATCTAGGCTAAAGTGCAGTGGCACAATCACAGTTCATTGCAGCCTCCACCTCCCAGGCTCAAGGGATCCTCACATCTCAGCCTCCCGAGTAGCTGGGACTACAGGTGTGCACCACCACACCTGGTTAATTTGGGGATTCTTTCTAGAGATGGGGTCTTGCTATGCTGCCCAGGCTGGTCTTGAACTCCTGGGATCAGCAGTCTTCCTGCCTCCGTCTCCCAAAGTGCTGGGATCACAGGCGTGAGCCACCGTATGCAGCTAGGGATGGTTGTTTTCCTCTGCACCAGTGCTCACCTGGACAAGAAAATGTGGAAGGAAGGAAGTTTCCGGGCCATGAGCTGGTGAGGGTCAGCCTGAGTCTCACTGGAATCTGGGCTCTGTCTTACATTTCTTCCTTTTGTTGTCAATTTCTTCTTGTTTCAAGCAAAATGGTCCAAGGCTGCACAGGCTTGTCTGAGAGAGAAAATGTGAGAGAAAAAAACTGTGGTTTTAAACAACGGCTTTAAACTTTTTTTAAAAACAGTGATCCACAAGAGATGTTTATTTATTTGTTGATGTTCAAGACGGAGTCTCATTCTGTCACCCAAACTGGAGTGCAGTGGTGCGATTTCCGCTCACTGCAACCTCCGCCTCCTGGGTTCAAGCAATTCTTCTGCCTCAGCCTCCCCATTAGCTGGGACTACAGGCGCACGCCACCATGCCAGGCTAGTTTTTGTATTTTTAGTAGAGACAGGGTTTCACCATGTTGGCCAGGCTGGTCTGAAGTCCTGACCTCAAGTGATCCGCCTATCTCGGCCTCCCAAAGTGTTGGGATTACAGACGTGAGCCACGGTGCCCAGCAGAGATATCTTTTGTGACTGCCGTTCACGCACCCACATGTGGAATGGAAAACGTTTGCACAACATCATTTTCCAGATCCTTTTTCCCCCAAATGCTGATCATGACCCATGAAGCCGATTTCACAACCTGCTAGTGGCTAACAAGCTAAGTGGGAAAACCTTGGTGTGGAGAGGAGTGTTTCTCAACTTTTCCTTCATTATTGTTCCCCTAAGGAACTCTTTTTAGACGTTTTTTTTTTTTTTTGCCTAATCGCTGCCTATCATGAAAGTTTAATAACACAGATATACTATATGCCTATTTACGTATGTCTTTTTGATATTAAAAAGAGTAAGTTTTTTGCCCCCTTGGGGGCGATATTATCCAAGTTGAGAAGGCATCATCATCCTAATGCTCATTTTCTGAGCCGCCTTTATGTTATATATATAGATAGAGAGAGAGAGAAGGAGAGAGAGAGAGATGGAGTTTTGCTCTTTTGCCCAGGCTAGAGTGCAGTGGTGCAATCTCGGCTCACTGCAACCTCCGCCCCCCGGGTTCAAGCAATTCTCCTGTCTCAGCCGACTGAGTAGCTGGGATTATAGACACCCACCACCACATTCAGCTGATTTTTGTATTTTTAATAGAGATGGAGTTTCACCATGTTGGCCAGGCTGGTCTGGAACTCCTGACCTCAAGCGATTCACCTGCCTGGGCCTCCCAAAGTGCTGGGATTACAGGCGTGAGCCACCGCGCCCAGCTTCTGAGCTGCCTTTATACACACCAATCCCAACATCCAGTGATATAGGATTAGTCCCATTTTGCAGGTAAGTAGAGGCTGAGAGGCTATATTCGTTATTAAAGATTGAAACAGCCGGCAATTACATTGGGAATCCAGAAACTTACCAACATCCTAACTCAGCCTCTATCTTCTCCAAATCTTTGTTTCCCCATGTAAAAAAAAAAAAACTCAGTTATGGATGCTTTGTTTTGTTTCTCTATTTGACCTAATAAGAGCAAGCATTTGGCCAGGCACAGTGGTTCACGCCTGTCCCAGCACTTTGGGAGGCCGAGGCAGCTGGATCATCTGAGGTCAGGAGTTGGAGACCAGTCTGGCCAACATGGTAAAACCCCGTCTCTACTAAAAATACAAAAAAGTAGGCTGGGCGTGGTGGCTCATGCCTGTAATTCTAGCACTTTGGGAGGCCAAGGTGGGTGAATTGCCTGAGCTCAGAAGTTTGAGACTAGCCTGGGCAACATGGCAAAACCCCATCTCTACTAAAAGTACAAAAAATTAGCCAGGTGTGGTGGCAAGCACCTGGAGTCCCAACTACTCAGGAGGCTGAGGCAGGAGAATCGCTTGGATCCAGGAGGTGGAGGCTGCAGCAAGACGAGATTGCACCATTCACTTTAGCCTGGGTGACAGAGTGAAACTCGGTCTCCAAAGAAGAAAAGCAAACACTTACAGAGCGTTTAGTAGATATCCACCAACAATCTACGCCCTTTACGCATATTAACTAATATAATCTTAACAGTAATCTTAAGACAGACATACTGGGGTTTTGTTTGGTTTTGTTTGGTTTTTTGAGGCAGGGTCTCTCATTTTGTCGGTGTAGATGGAGTACACTGGCATGATCAGCTCACTGGAACCTCAAACTCCTGTGTTCAAGCGATCTTCCTGCCTCAGCCTCCCAAGTGGTTGGGACGACAGGCTCTCAGGCTCATCACGGCCAGCTAATTTTTAAGTTTTTGTACAGATGGGGGGGTCTCAATTTGTGGCCTAGGCTGGCCTCACACTCCTGGCCTCAAGCCGGCCATTCTCCCACCTTGACCTCCCAAAGTGCTGGGATTGTAGCACAATCACTGTGCCGGGGAGACATACTCTCAGTCACTGTTGGGAGGAGGAAACTGAGGCACAGACAGGTTGCATGACTTGCTCAAGGTCATGCAGGTAGTAAGGGGCCCAAGCGGGGACTTGAACCAAGTCATCTGGTTTTCAGAGTATGGGTTTTTTTTGTTTTTGTTCTTGTTTTTACTATGTACTATTTTTTGAGATAGGGGTCTCACTCTGTGGCCCAGACTGGAATGCAGTGGCGCAGTCTCAGCTCCCTGCAGCCTCTGTTGCCCAAGCTCAAGCAATCCTCCTGCCTCAGTCTCCAGAGCAGCTGAGACCACAGGCACGCCACCACCATGCACAGCTAATTTTTTCGTATTTTTGCTAGACACAGGGTTTCTCCATGTTGCTCATGCTGGTCTTAAACTTCTCAAACTCCTGAGCTCAAGTGATCTGCCCAATCCTCCCACCTCGGCCTCCAAAAGTGCTGGGATTACAGGCATGAGCCACTGTGCCGGGCCACCATGTACTTTAAAAGGAAACTTTTTATCACTGTGGAAAACAGAAAACCAATATCACCTGTGGTAAATAGAAGGTAACAAAAAATATATAAAATGAAAATGCGTGTTATAACATTCTAGCTAGATACTATCGGCTGCTGCTCATTCTGAACTGGAGGCCGGCTCTCTCCTTGTTAAAAAAAGAAAATAAAAAGATAAGCTTGGATAGAAAGGTGCTAAAGGATTTCTAGCAGCAAATTGAGACCTTCATCCTGCAGTAATCACAAGTCTTAAAAGGGAATTGGAAAGAGAAAGAGAATAGCATTCAGGGTGTGTGTGTGTGTGTTGTGTGTGTGGTGTGTCTGTTTGTGTGTGGTGTGTGTGTGTGGTGTATGTGTTTGTGTGTGGTGTGTGTGTGTTTGTGTGTGGTGTGTGTGTGGGGTGTGTTTGTGTGTGTGGTGTGTGTGTGTGTGTGTGGTGCGTGTGTTTGTGTGTGTGGTGTGTTTGTGTGTGGTGTGTGTGTTTGTGTGTGGTGTGTGTGTGTGGTGTATGTGTTTGTGTGGTGGGTGTGTGTTTGTGTGTGGTGTGTGGGTGTGGGTGTGTGTGTTTGTGTGTGTGGTGTGTGTGGGTGTGTGTGTGGTGTGTGTGTTTGTGTGTGGTGTGTGTGTTTGTGTGGGTGGTGTGTTTGTGTGTGGTGTGTGTGTTTGTGTGTGGTGTGTGTGTGTTTGTGTGTGGTGTGTGTGGGGGGTGTGTTTGTGTGTGTGGTGTGTGTGGGTGTGTGTGGCGTGTGTGTTTGTGTGTGTGGTGTGTTTGTGTGTGGTGTGTGTGTTTGTGTGTGGTGTGTGTGTGTGGTGTATGTGTGTGTGGTGGGTGTTTGTGTGTGTGTGTGTGTGTGGTGTGTGTGTTTGTGTGGTGTGTGTGGGGGTGTGTGTGTTTGTGTGTGGTGTGTGTTTGTGTGTGTGGTGTGTTTGTGTGTGGTGTGTGTTTATGTGTGGTGTATGTGTGTATATGTGGTATGTGTGTTTGTGTGTGTGTGTGTGTGTGTGTTTTCTTATTGACATACTACCTAAAATAAACCCAAGATGGGATGCCCTCCACACTCTGAAGCCTTGTCTGGGTGGTCAGTGGGTGTTCTGGACATCCCAGCAAAGGAAGGGAGACACACCAGCCTGTCCTGGCCTGGGTGTGCAGCCGGAAAGCACTGGGGCAGCCTGGGAAACACAGTGAGACCTCCTCTCTACAAAGTGAAAAGAATTGGGCACACATGGTACCGTGTGCCTGTAGTCCCAGCTACTTAGGAGGCTGAGGCGGGAGAATCGCCTGAGCTAGGGAGGTGGAGGCCACAGTGAGCCATGATCATGCCACTGCACTCCAGCCTGGGCTCAAGAGATTCTTCCACCTCAGCTTCCCAAGTAGCTGGACCATAGATGCACACAAAAATTAGACAACATGCCTGGCTAATTTTTCTTTTCTTTTTTTGAGATGGAGTCTCGCTCTTGTTGCCCAGGCTGGAGTGCAATGGCGCAATCTTGGCTCACTGCAACCTCTGCCTCCCAGTTTCAAGCGATTCTCCTGCCTCAGCCCCAGGTAGCTGGGATGACAGGCACCTGCCTCCACGCCCAGCTAATTTTTTATATTTTTAGTAGAGATGGGGTTTTACCTTGTTGACCAGGCTGGTCTCGAACTCCAGACTTCAGGTGATCCACCCACCTCAACCTCCCAAAGTGCTGGGATTACGGGCGTGAGCCACCGCACCCAGCCAATTTTTCTTATTTTTTTTGTTTCTTATTTCTTTTTTTTCTTATTTCACTGTGTTTCTGGGGCAGGTCTTGAACTCCTGACCTCAAGCGATTCTTCTACCTCAGCTTCCCAAAGTGCTGTGACTACAGGCATGAACCACTGCACCTGGCTGTATTTTTTAATGAGCCCTCATTCTATGCCATGTACCTTGCATACATTTTCTCAAATCGTCACAGGAAGCCCTGCCAGTCCCTGAGGGCCATCCCCACTTTTTGTTTTTGAGACCCAGGGCAGTGCAAGACAGGAGTATACGAGGGCCCATCCAGGCCTCTGTGACTTTGGCCACCATCTTTCCTCCCCTTAGCCTGTCTCCCTAGGCAAGTCTCACCCCCACGCAGCCCTTAGAGACCCGCCACCCAATTTGCCCTTGGCCTGGAATTTACCAGTCTCTGTTTGTCGAGGCCCTGCTGCCCGCGGGCCGTTCCGCTCATCCTCTCCACCTGGGTACAGCAACGTGTCAGCCCTGCGGAGGTGTGCAGGTGTGATACCATCGCAGGCTGTGAATAAGTAAACAATAAGCGGCCAGAAGTGGCCTGTTTCCCACATGATACCCAGGGAAGGGTCCGATTCCCCCCACCCGGGCTCTGGGGCGAATCCTGGTCAGGGTGCCAGAGCATTTATTATTTAGTACTTTTACTTACCTGTCCTAGGTTAGGGACTGTCCCAAGCAATGCCAGTTCCACCCTCTATCTGCACACCAGAAAAAGCTGAGGGCACAGCAGATGAGTTGGAACTAGACAGCTAAGGGTCCCTGCGCTTTCTTCTCACATAGACTGGCTGTGTGACCTTGGCCAAATTTCACAACCTCTCTGAGCTTCCCCCGTGCATACACCAGGTCCCATTGCCAGGCCTAAGTTCTGCTTCTGCCAGTCACTAGCCTGACATCCTTGTGCAAGGGATTCGACTCCACCAAGCTTCCGGCTTCTCATCTTAATATAACCTAACAAAAACAGCAGCATCTCTATATAGGGCTGCTGAGGTGATTAAATGAGATCTGTGTAAAGCACAGTTCCTATACACATATGCACTGTGACATTCATTAATAGTCATTATATATGTATATATTTAGAGATGAGATCTCGCTCTGTCACCCAGGCTGGAGTGCCATGGCACGATCATGGCTCCCTGTAGCCTCGACTTCCTGGGCTCAACTGCTCCTCCCTCTTCAGACTTCTAAGTAGCTGGGATTACAGGCATGAGCCACCATGCCTGGCCTGTTATGTCATCTATTATCTATCCATCTATCTGTCTGTCTGTCGGTTGATCACAATCTCGGCTTACTGCAACCTCCATCCCCAGGGATCAAGCAATCCTCCCACCTCAGCCTCCTGAGTAGCTGGAACTACAAGTGCATTCCACTGTGCCTGGCTAATTTTTGTATTTTTAGTAGAGACAGGGTTTCACTATGTTGGCCAGGCTGGTCTCGAACTCCTGACCTTGTGATCTGCCCACCTTGGCCTCCCAAAGTACTGGGATTATAGGCGTAAGCCACTGCACCCGGTCTGGTTTTTGGGTTTGTTTTTTTTTTTGAGATGGAGTCTCGCTCTGTCGCCCAGGCTGGAGTACAGTGGTGCAATCTCGGCTCACTGCAACCTCTGCCTCCCAGGTTCAGGCAATTCTCCTGCCTCAGCCTCCTGAGTATCTGGGATTACAGGTGTATCCCACCACGCCCAGCTAATTTTTGTATTTTTAGTAAAGATAGGGTTTCACCACGTTAGGAGCCTGGTCATGAACTCCTGACCTCAAATGATCCATCTGCCTCAGCCTCCCAAAGTGCTGGGATTACAGGTGTGAGCCACGACATCCGGCCTAATTTTTGTATTTTTTATAGAAACAGGGTTTCACCATGTTGCCCACGCTGGTCTTGAATGCCTGAACTCAAGCAATCTGCTCACCTTGGCCTCCTAAAGTGCAAGGACTACAGGTGTGAGCCACCATGCATGGCCTATAGTTGTTTTTTTGTTTTTGTTTTTTTGAGACAGGGTCTCTTTTGCCCAGGCTGGAGTGGAGTGGTGCAATCACAGCTCATTGAAGTCTCAAACCCCTGGGCTCAAGCGATTCTTCACTGGAAGCATTCCCTTTGAAATCTGGCATTATACAAGGATGCCCTCTCTCACTACTCCTATTCAATATAGTATTGGAAGTTCTAGCCAGAGCAATCAAGCAAGAAAAAGAAATAAAGGATATTCAACTAGGAAAGGAGGAAGTCAAATCGTCTCTATTTGTAGATGACATGATTGTATATTTAGAAGACCCCATTGTCTCAGCCCAAAATCTCCTGAAACTGATAAGCAACTTCAGCAAAGTCTCAGGATATAAAATCAATGTGCAGAAATCACAAGCATTCCTATACGCCAATAACAGACTTAAAGAGAGCCAAATCATGAGTGAACTACTATTCACAATTGCTACAAAGAAAATACCTAGGAATACAACTAACAAAGGATGTAAAGTACCTTTTCAAGGAGAACTACAAACCACTGCTCAAGGAAATAAGAGAGGACACAAACAGATGGAGAAACATTCCATGCTCATGGTTAGGAAGAATCAATATTGCAAAAATGGCCATACTGCCCAAAGTAATTTATAGATTCAACATTATCTCTATCAAGCTACCTATGACCCTCTTCACAGAACTGGAAAAAAACCACCTTAAACTTCATATGGAAACAAAAGAGAGCCCGCACAGCCAAGTCAATTCTAAGCAAAAAGAACAAAGCTGGAAGCATCATGCTATCTGACTTCAAACTATACTACGAGGCTACAGTAATCAAAACAGCATGGTACTGGTACCAAAACAGAGATATAGACCAATGGAACAGAACAGAGGCAATGCCACACATCTACAACCATCTAATATTTGATGAACATGACAAAAACAAGCAATGGGGAAAGGATTCCCTGTTTAATAATGGTATTGGGAAAACTGGCTAGCCATGTGCAGAAAGCAGAAACTGGACCCCTTCCTGACACCTTACACTAAAATTAACTCAAGATGGATTAAAGACTTAAACATAAGACCTAACACTGTAAAAACCCTAGAAGAAAACCTAGGCAAAACCATTCAGGACATAGGCATAGGCAAGGACTTCATGACTAAAACACCAAAAGCATTGGCAACAAAAGCCAAAATAGACAAATGGGATCTAATTAAACTCCAGAGCTTCTGCA
>CAUYLG010078836.1:0-60520 GCA_963573385.1 Cacajao melanocephalus | reverse complement strand
GTTCTCTCTCCCTCTTTTTCTTCCTCTTTCTTTCTCTCATACATTCTTTTTCTTTCTTTCTTTCACTCTCACTCTCTTTCCTCTCTTTTTCTTTCTTTCAAAAAATAAAAAAAAAAGATAAAAAATCAAATGCAGTTCATTAAAAAATGCTCTTCATAAATAACACTGTAAGAAACATAAAAACTCCATTTGTTTGCTCAGAATATGCATCCCACAGAGTTCCACTGTTTAGAAATTTCAATCATATGAGATTATTCAGAACCAAATTACCTACAGATGATAACACACTGAAATTTTTATAGTGTATTGAGAATCCAATTAAAGAAAAAGTAGTATTTTATTTTTTATCTTACAGTGACAAAAGTAATGTGTTAGTATTACAACTATGATTCACACAGAGTGAAGGCAATTGAAATAACAAAAGTGGGAGTCAACATACTTTACTTTTGTAAACAAGGATCAGATATTTGATTTCACACTGAGTCTTTCCATCATCATTACAACACCACTAAACTTGCGGATGGCTTCCACAGCATCACATCTGGTAGCCGGGGTTTTTATATGTTCAAATTCTTACAGTTGGGAGAGATGGCTGATTAGACCACAGTTGTTGCCATACTCTTACCCATGTGGGGACTGAGTTCATAATATCTTCATAGTTTGTTATTATTAATGCTGGTAACCACATTTAGACAGTGCTAGAAAGGGTAAAATATATCCTGATGAGACAGTGGCCACGTTAACTGATTCTCCTGGCATCTGTGTGTCTGTTTATTGATTGTGTGGTTGAAACAAAATTATTTCTCTTTCCAGAAGAACTTGCAATCAAAGCCTGAACACGTTTTCTCTTACATTGACTTCAGCAGTTCCTTACTCAGGAGGTTTACAGAGGGGCTTCAGGAAACCAGAAACCACATGCACAAAGAAGCATTTTTTCTGAGAATGGGGCTTATCAGTTTCTGGGTTGTTATTTTTTTCAGACTTTCAAAGGATTCTGTGAGACCTCCAAAACTTGGGAACCTCTTAGACTCATCTGTCTACTCTAGTTTCTACCCCCAGAAGCTAACAAGTAGCCTCATTCCTGGATTA
Source organism: Cacajao melanocephalus (assembly GCA_963573385.1). Classification (NCBI taxonomy): domain Eukaryota; kingdom Metazoa; phylum Chordata; class Mammalia; order Primates; family Pitheciidae; genus Cacajao; species Cacajao melanocephalus. The sequence continues at coordinate 59,431 of CAUYLG010078836.1, read as the reverse complement.
CCTCCAGTACAAGAGAAAGTGCATATTCTTTCTGTTCTACTGAGCCAGGGGAGTAGGGAAAGAACAGGAGACAGTAAGGACAAAATAAAAGCAACATAAATGGGCAGCATAAAATAGAAAAAGCAGCGATTGCATCTCCCTTATTTATGATATTTATCGTATCTATCAGAAATGCTCTTCCCCACACATGCGTATACACGTTCCTTTACGTTACAGTTCTGTCCATCTGCCCTTTCCAATAGATCATGAAACCTTGGCAATCAAGACCACAACTCTCATAGCACCCAACACAATAACTTCCCTGTAAGACATTCCCAACAAGTATTTTCTGAATTTAACTGAAGTGAATTAATAGAAGAAGACATATTATGAATAGGTCATATAATGGTATACAAACTGAGGCCCAGAACTGAACCGTTAGCCGTGGCTGTCAATCCAGACTTCCAGGCACCAGTGCAGACCGAATTGGAACACAGGGACCCTCTCCTCACCTCTGCCCCTTTGTGTCCCAAACATGCAAATTCTGAGTAAAATAGAACAAAATAAATTTTGTTTGGCTTTAGAGAGTGTGTATTGTTTTACCCCAGCTTTACTGATGCATCATTGATAAAGAAAAATTGTATATATTTATGGTGTGTGATGTGATGTTTTACTATATGTATACATTATGAAATAACTACTATAATCACAGTAATTAATATATTCATCACCTCACATAGCTACCATTTTTGTGTGTCTGTGGTAAGAACACTTGGGAAAGATTCTTAGCAAGTTTCAAGTGTGCAATTCGGCATTGTTAACCAGTCACTATGCTGTACATTGTATCTGTAGAACTTATTCATCCTGCATAACTGAAACTTAATATCAAAGGAAACTTAGTATCAAACATCTCCCCATTTTCCCCACTCTCCAGCCCCTGACAATCACTATTCCACTCTCTGCTTCTATGAGTTTAACTTTTATGGATTTCACATACAAGTGAAATCATACATCATTTGTCATGTGGTCTGGCTTATTTTACCCAGCATAATGTCATCCAGGTTCATTTGCTGTGATGGTTAATATTGAGTGTCAACTTGATTGGACTGAAGGATGCAAAGTATTGCTCTTGGGTGTGTCTGTGAGGGTATTGCCAAGGGAGATTAACATTTGAGTCAGTGGGCTAGGAGAAGTAGACCCACCCTTAATCTGGGTGGGCACTATCCCCTTGGCTGCCAGCAGGGCTAGAAAAAAGCAAGCAAAAGAAAGTGGAATTAGCAGACTTGCTGAGTCTTCCAGCCTTCATCTTTCTCCTATGGTTGGAATATGAATTAGTTCAGCCATTATGGAAAACAGTATGGAGGTTCCTCAAAAAATCTGAATTACCATATGATTCAGCAATCTCATGACTGGGTATATATCCAAAGGAATTGAACTTTGTATGTTGAAGGGATATCTGCATTTCCACACATTAGAATTACCATATGATCCAGCAATCTCAAGACTGGGTATATATCCAAAGGAATTGAACTTTAATCATCATGTACCTGTTAAATATTTGTTATTTTCTGCAGTTTTGGTTTTGACACTTCCTGCCCTCGAACATCACACTCCAAGTTTTTCAGCTTTTGGACTGTTGGACTTACATCAGTGGTTTGCCAGGGGCTCTTGGGCCTTTGGCTACAGACTGAAGACTGTCTTGGCTTCCCTAATTTTGAGGTTTTAGGAGTTGGACTGGCTTCCTTGCTCCTCAGCTTGCAGACAGCCTATTGTGAGACTTCACCTTGTGATCATGTGAGTCAATACTCCTTAGTAAACTCCCTTTCATATATACATCTGTCCTATTAGTTCTGTCCCTCTAGAGAACCCTAATACATGTTAACACAAATGACAGGTTCTCCTCTTTTTTTTTTTTGAGACAGAGTCTTGCTCCGTTGCCAGGTGCCAGGCTGGAGTGCAGTGGTGGGATCTCAGCTCACTGTAACCTCCGCCTCCCAGGTTCAAGCAATTCTCCTGCCTCAGCCTCCCAAGTAGCTGGGACTACAGGAGTGCGCCACCACGCCCAGCTAATTTTTGTATTTTAGTAGAGATGGGGCTTCACCATGTTGGCCAGGATGGTCTTGATCTCTTGACCTTGTGACCCACCCGCCTCGGCCTCCCAAAGTGCTGGGATTACAGGTGTGAGCCACCACGCCCAGACAGGTTCTCCTTCCTTTTAAAGGCTGAATAATATTCCACTGCATGCTACATTCTTAAATTCATGTATTGATCAATGGACATTAGGTTGTTTTCATATCTTGGCTGTTGTGAACAATGTGATGAACATAGGAATGCAGATATCCCTTTAACATACTAAGTTCAATTCCTTTGGATATATTCCCAGTCATGAGATCACTGGATCACATGGCAATTCAATTTTTTGAGGAACCTCCATACTGTTTTCCGTAATGGCTGAACTAATTCATATCCCAACCAATGGTATATATGTTTCTTTTCATTTTTTTTTTTTACATTTTCACAAAAACTTATCTTCTGTTTCTTTGATAATAGCCATCCTAATGGGTGTGAGGTGCTATCTCATTCTGGTTCTTATTTGCATTTTCATGATAATTAATGAAGTTGAGCACATTTTCATATACTTGTTGGCCATCTGTATGTCTTCTTTTGATAAATGTCTACTCAGGTCATTTACTTATTTTTTTAGCTAAATAATTTTCAATTATATAGTTGTGCTGAAACAAAGAAAGGGAAATCTCCAGGTATACAAAATCAAGAGAGAATTGAAGTCACAGAAGTAATATCAGAGTAGATGCTGAAGCCAAAATGACATCAGACATCCTTAGTGTCTGCAGTCTTGATGATCCTGTGGGCACTGGGTCTAGATCACAGACCACAGGGAGCTGGAGAGAGTTACTCACCAAAAAATCAGGACATGCAAGTCCTGGAGAATTCTATCCTCAGCCTGGAAAAGCAGCAGAGAAGCTTGGCATCAGCTTGGGGGCTGGGTGGTAGAATATGTTAAAGAAACTAGAGCCCTCTTAGCCTGAGACGAGGAGGATGCTGGCACTCAGGAAATCCAGGCTAAGAAATGACCCTAAAAAACCAGACCCAGAACTAGGGAAAGCTCCCTGGAGCTCTGGTAGGAAAATAAAATAATCTGTAAAGGATACTTCTCTAGCCCAGAGCACACAGGAGTGTCCTGGAAAGCCAACACATGAACATGAGCCCACAGTGTGGTGGCGCACGCCTGTGATCCCAGCTACTTGAGAGGCTGAGACAGGAGAATCACTTGAACTGGGGAGGTGGAGGTTGTGGTGAGCCGAGATCACCCCATTGCACTCCAGCCTGGGCAACAAGAGCAAAACTCCATCTCAAAAATAAATAAATAAATAAAATTAAAAAATAATAAAAATCCTATTATATTACAGATATTAATATACTAAGTCCAAAAACAATCCACTGAAAACATCATAAACAATATGCATTAAATGACCAGTTAACAACAGCTTGATTAGTTTAAGAGAGAACATTAAAAATTTTATTTAAATTATTTACAAATAAATAAAAACTTGTATATAAATTTAACTGAAAACATAAGGGACTAATAAAAAAAGTGGTAAGTCCTATTTTGTGGGGAAGTCGCCTTCAAAAAACTGATATCCAAAGGCCACCTTGAAGGATAAATCTGTGAGAATTGCAGGGGGTGTGGGGAGTAGAAGAGGAAGTGTTAAGTGGGTGTACCACCAGAGGGTAAATGCTATAGTATTACACAGCGGGAAACAGACAAATCCATGAAACGAAGGGTACAGAAGGAGATCTCAGCAGGTGACAGAAGCAGAGTTATACATCAGAGAAAAATGTTTTTCCTATATGTTTGTACTATTGGTTGGCCATTTGGCTACACATAAGCTTGATCTCATTTTCGGGCTTTCCACCAAAATAATTTCTTAAATAGAAGATAGTTTTACTTGAATAATGGTGGAAACATGCAACTGAATACTATGTAGTCATTAAAAAGTGTGATGCATGGTTACAGTCATCAGTAAACAATGACCTGTTGGATAGGTCATATTATGCTGCAGAACTGCTCATGTAAGATAATCTCTTACAAAATTATCCACAAGTCTATGTGCATTTACCAATATAAGGGGTGGAGGAGCATTTGGTGGAATCCTCAGGCCTGGTGAGAGAGGGCCCCGAGCGTGCCTGTCTATATGCTACTGAAGCCCCAACACCTGGCCAGCACAGAACATAGTAGGTGCTTAATAGATACCTTTGAAATGAAAAATCAAAATCAAATTATGTATAATTATTTATATTTTTTAACTGTTTTACATTATAAAACCATATTATCATTATAATGGAAGAGGGATTGGAAGCTATTTTCACTCCAGAAAAGCCAATTTATGTACTGCAAGGCAAAAATCATGACTTGACTCTTGACACTGAAATTCATGGAGTCACTGCTGAATTTCCTATTTTTTTCTTACAAATGTAGGCCTAGTTCTACGTAGCTTCTCTTTTGAGAAGCATCTAAAAATATAATTGCCTATTACTTCCCTTTGCCGTGTGAGGTATGGCAGTGGCAATATTCCATTTCAACCTTTTAAATGTCTTTTTCAGATGAGAATAACCTTCTGAAATGGGAATGACTAAAATAGCTAAGATTTTTTTCTTCCAAAAGCATTCAAAAGAGTTGTTTTCCTTCTTTTCCTGTCAATCTCCAGGTTATATGGTAGATTTACCTCTCCCTTTTCGAAATTATGGCAGAAATGTCTCCTTGGAAATAGCAACTTCTTAGACAGAATTAAAAAGCTGAGATTGGATCACCGCAAATACAAAATGTCTGTGGGTGAGTGAAAATACAAAATCACATTTCTCTCAGCACAAGGTTCTGAATTACAGCTTGTCATTGGCATCTCCAGCAGGTAGCTGTTAACCATCAGTGTAATAAAACTATTCAGCTTTGTGCTTCAGATGACCAAACCTATGTAAAGAGAAATATAAACTGACATCCATCATGAATGCTGACTATACTTTTACTGTTTTACTCCTGGGTAGATTTCACAGCGGGTACATTTCCCCAATTTGTCCCAAGATGCCTGTGGGGTCAGCGTGATCATCCCCACTAGTGGCATTGCAAGTCTGTTCTCACAAATTGCCTAAGCAGAGTCCACTTTTTGGTCACTTATCCCCAACTACGCTAGGCTCAGGGTGTTTTTACATTACTCCAAACTTCCGTTTTTCTTAAAAATGCAAAAACCAAAACCCTCAATAAATGGCACTAGGCAATCATCCAACTACATCACAGTTGGAAGAATGAAGTGGAAAGAAAGGTTAAAGCTTGTTAACCTAATTTTTAAAAAGCAATAGCAAGGCCAACACGTGATTGAATAATTTCACATGGTATTTATTACCTCAGGGTAATTTTGGTGTCCTTTTTGTTAATATCCAGGCCCACTGTTTTCATTTTCTTTTTGGACAGAAGACTCTGAATTTTTAGGAACATTCACTGTGAAATCCCTCCTAATTCAGTTGAAAAAAACAGCCGAATTTTAAATTCAAACACTTTAAATCTTGTGAGGAATGCTTTCACTCCCAAAACATTTAATACAGACATGGAGAATAGCTAATGCTCCATGTTGTGAAAACAGAATTTTCTACCTACCTGAACGAAAGCAGGAAGCAAATAGTAGTTGACTCTGAATCATAGGTAATGTGAGAAAACCCAGGCAGTACTAACTCCCCATTCCCTCCACATAATCAAATCTATTAAGCTAAAAATGAGCAAAAGGTAGATAGAAATGCCTGGTTAATTCAGTTAAATAAGCCACTTAAAGCCAACTAACCATCATTCCTTGAATTCTTTCTGCTTTAACTGTCAACCGTGCAGATAAACTATTTTCTATAAAGCAGATCAGAAACCTGTAGTGTTCTGAACTGGGAGTCAGGAGGCCAGCATCTGGTCTCAGTCCTTCCCCTCAGTGGCTATTTATTTTTCCCACACTCTAAAGTTCCTTTCAGCTCTCACATTCTTGAAGTTTCTGATTACATAAAACTGATTTTTTAAACTGACAGTTGCAAGCCCAATCAGCCCAATATGTGTGTGTGTGTGTGTACGTGTGTGTGTGTATGTATGTATATGTATATTCTGTTTGGTCTACACATTGTTTTCAGAAACCATGGCATTAATTAACAACATTCAAAGTTGAGGAATTTCCCACAACAATCGGAATTTCTGACTTTTATTAATATAAAAAAACAAGATCCGGAAATATTAAATGATACCTAGCAGTGGGGTAGTGACTTGAACCTTTAGACAGGGTATGTATTCCTTTGCCGCAGTCTCCACTGCTCTCTAATGGTCTCTATGACTCTTAGGTCAAATGTCAATTACCATTAGTTGTCAAACTGTACTTTTATTTTTCTTACATTTGAATAAAAGTTAAAAAAATTCTTATATCCTATCAAAGCAGTAAAATAAAGATCCAGAATACTGAATGTGCCATACAAATGTAAGAAAATAATTCTCTTCACTTCCATGTAAAAATGTGTTAGGTGTTTAATATGCAAATAAGCATATCTGCACTGAAGTCATACAACATGACATTTTGAAATACACCACAATAAACACTGGCATAGGGAAAAATTCATGATGAAAACTTAATAACATGAGAAAAAAAAACCCTACAACTTCAGTAAGATTTGTTTCTGAATGTGAACAAATAGCTGTTGCAACCATGAAATAATGAGTTAATGAACTGCTGAAGATTAAGCATTTTAGGGGTGATGAGTTCATAAAAGTGCTTCTTGAATGTAGCTGTAATCATGTATCCTGAACCCACAGAAATCAACTTTTGTAAATATAAGTGTGCCCTGAAACCCTGTTGTTCAAGGTACTGAAGAATTACTATAAAACGTGCAGGATAAGTTGCATGAAAATATAAACCATTTGTGACATTTTCTATTGCAGCTGATGAGAGCATTGTAAGCTATATCTATCTGTGATGTGATGAGAAATTTGATGTGACTGAAGAAATGGTGGACGTGGTGCTGAGGAAACAGACAGCAGCAGGAAAATATTTAGTTTCATGTGTTAGAAAAAGTTTTAAAAAACTCTTTAAAAGCAGCTTAATGTAAATGTCTAAGATTGTCCTCCTGAAGATGGTTACTTCATACATGCTATAAAATAGAACATGTTTATGTAATATAACACTGAATAACAACATTTTATAGAAATAATTTATGTCAGTTCATTGAATTATTCACCAGGAAATTCTTTGTACTACATCCTTAAAAACAGCCTGAACCACCTGTGGCTTGAACCACAGAAATTCCTGCTTAGATGGATGGATCAGACGTACAGCGTGGTATTTAGCTATGCTATATAAAATCAGATTATGGTATTAAAGATATTTTCTAAGGTACTGAAAGAAATCATTTTTTCTCATAATGCAGGCAAAAATCCTGATGGTGAAAAAAGGATCAAAGACTTGTCATTCTTGTGTGATGCTGCAACCTACCTAAATACTCTTCTGCATAGATATTCACAAATGGAACACAAATATAGGAACTCACTGGTAAGATTATCTGGCATGAATAATGCATCTCACTTTCCTATACTGAAATCAGTCTCCAGAAATGAAAATAAAGACCTGCACTCTAGTCCTGAAATTGTAAAGTTGAAGCCTTAATTCTTCCGGTTACCTGATTTCAAAGTTTATAAAAATAAATTAATAATGCTTAATTGACATTTCTAATTATCACATGTTCAGCCTGCTTCTGACTATGAGGAGGTTGCTTGTATTAGACCAACCCTCTCACTGAAAATAGCAAAAATTACAGGGCTACTTGAAAGTATTAGAGCGCAATAACAGCAGCCAGGATTTATGCATGTTAATGCCAGCATGAAGCAAAACACATAAGGATGTAAGCCAGGCTTTCTCTGCTGATTTTTCTCCTTGGGTCCTTTGCTGACTTGCAGCACAGAACACTGAGGCAGAGAAGAAAGCAACCTAGAGCTCCCAGCAGTCTCATGAGGTGATTTTATCAGTTTCTTCTCTCTTGGTTTTTGGTTATTTGGTCCTTGCTCTTGAAATACCTGGTGATTTTTTAAAGTCTAACACTATATATCATGTATAAAACATTTTAGAGGCTCTTGATGATGATGATCTTCATTCAGAAAAAATATAATTTTTATCTGGCTGCCAGTAAAAGTATGAGCAAATAACTGGCCAGATATAAGTTTAATGTAAATAAGGAAAAAAATGTACACGGATGAACATGGTTCACCTCTGAGGATAGTGAGTTTCCTATAGTAACAGGAAAATGTTTAGAAATTTTGGCAAACCACTTTGTGGAAGTGTTTTAGAAAAGATTCCTGTATTTGAGGTATAGTTGGATTTTATACCTTAAAGATTTCTTCCTGAAACTGAGATTTTATTTTTAAAACATAGAAATTAAAATGGTAAATTGAGACAGAGTCCAACCCAAACATCCAAATTTAACTACAGGATTCATACTTTTAAAACAACATGAAACACATTAGAGGTCTATGTGAATCTCTGGACCGATAATATAATAACAGTTATCAATAATATAGCTGTTTTGGAATGCTCCATGAAAAAGAAGTCAATGGGAAAGGAATCTGCATTTAATACAGTATATATTAAAAGTGCCCTTGACCCTGAACCATGATAAAGTGGATCAAGACGACAGGCTATTCCAAGTAAAGGCCAAGAAAATGAGTGAAAATGTCGAGCAAAGTACTTTACAATAAAACTAATGGTTCAGATGCAGAAATGACATAAAAGCTAGAGGTCAAGACAAAATTAAAGTCAGTGGCCAAAGGCAGAACACTAAAAGAACCAAGAAAATTACTGCCAAAAACTAGAGGTCAAATTAGGTGATTCATAAGAGACAGGGGAGCCAGCAGAAATCAACCATAGAACCAAGGTACCAAAGTCTAGGGGACTTTTAAAAGCATCACAGTCTGCCTCAGTGAAGAAGCCCCTCTGTGTTAACTTCATGGCAGAATCAACAGAACCTTCCAGGATGCAGGCATGCCAGCAGCCGGAGGCAATGCAGTAGCTTATCCTGGGTGGCTCTTTGTCCTAAAGATGTTGTCCTGTGCACGTTTCTCAAGTCAATGTGTAGCTGTTCCCAGAGCTATGTTGTTATGACAAGAAGAATGCAAAGCAAAAACCTGTGCATTTTTTCAATGTGACAAGAAGGGAGAAAATTTGTTTATCTAAAATTTGTATTACATATATCACACATATATAATTTTACACAATTATATAAAAGGGATGTTTTCTTCCCCCCTTCTCCTTTCTCTTCGTTTTTGCTTCCTTCATCCTCTACTCTCCCTGCACCCCTTCCACCTCAGACAACCTGGTGAGTTACTTAGCTCCTCATGCTAATATTAGTTACAAAGTATATATGTGTTCATACGGGGCCAGGCCTAGTGGCTCACACCTGTAATCCCAACAATTTGGGAGGCTGAGGCAGGAGGACTGTCTGAGCCCAGGAGTTGGAGACCAGTCTGGGCAACATAGGGAGGCTCTACTAAAAATTAAACAAAAAAATTAGCCAGGTGTGGTGGTACACTCCTGAAGTTCCAGCTACTTTGGAGGCTGAGATGGGAGGACTGCTTAAGCCCAGGAGGTTGAGGCTACAGTGAGCTATGATCACATCACCGTATTGCAGCCTGGGCAACAGAGCGAGATCCCATCTCTCAAAAAAGGAATGGGCTCCTAAATATACTTTCTTGCATTTTACTTTATTCACAGGAATCCCTTCAAGTCATCTGGCAGATGTTCAATTCATTCTCTGTAATCTCTATACAATATTCTATGACATGGAGGCCCCACAATTTATAATGTATTCAACCACTCCCCTACTGAATGCTATTCATTTCATTCCAATTTTTGCCATGACATGTGGTCATAAATATTATGCATATATCTTCATGTATTGATGCTTTTATTTCTATGAGACAGATTCTTAGGAGTAAGATTGCTGGGTGAAAGTGTACATATATAACAGACACTGCCAAATTGCTTTCCAAAAAGGCCACAATTTACAAATGTAAGAAAAAACACTATAATTCCATTAATATTAAACTGGATACATTTTGAAACAGAATACAAAAGTTACATAATTGTTTGGAAGACATATAAGACTTTAACAAAACATGTGACTTCCTTAATATTCTCTAGGGCATGTGTTTTCTTTTCACTGCCAAGTTTGAGAGGTCCTAGACTGCATGATAGAAATAGTATGTAACTTCTAGGAGTAGCACATGACTGTCTCGTTTGGTGCAGTGTGCAACAGCAAAGCCTGACACAGTTCCATTCCAAGGATAAAGTCACTTCTCTCTCAGAGGTTAGAGAGATGGCATTCCTGCCTATAATTTTATCTTCCTTTGTTTTCCACAAAAGGAAAGCATGCCAACCCATGTAACACCAAAGAACCCTCAGATTCTCCTTGGTATAAAGGTACGAAACCTGTCTTAGAAGGAACTTCAAGAGATTGCCTTGATTTAATTCTTGGCTTCTTCCCTGGCAGAAAGGGAGGCCAAAGGGCTCAGGTCACTTGGTGCAGCTTCAGACAGCGAGTCCCTCAGGTCACTTGCCCTGGTGCTATAGACACATCCATAGGAGACATTTAATCAACAGCTGAAACCCTCAAGCAGGAGCAAATCTCTCTCAATTAGTCATGACATAACACCATGAATTTTCCTTTTTAGGATGAAGCTGTCTCTATGCAGATTCCTTTTTTTTTTCTTGAGATGGAGTCTCACTCTGTTGCCCAGGTTGGAGTGCAGTCGCCTGATCTTGGCTCACTGCAGCCTCCACCTCCCAGGTTCAAGAGATTCTTTTGCCTCAGCCTCCCGAGTAGCTCAGATTACAGACCTACATTACCACGCCCAGCTGATTTTTTGCATTTTTAGTAGAGACAGGGTTTTGCCATGTTGGGCAGGCTGGTCTCAAATTCCTGACCTCAGGTGATCCACCTGCCTCTGCCTCCCAAAGTCCTAGGATTACAGGTGTGAGCCACCACGCCCAGCCCCTATGCAGATTTGAGTCCAGGACACATGTAAGAAGGAAAGAGAAGACTTGAGAATACTGCTATCATTCTGAAACCTGTCATCACTCTTCTTGAAAGGATTCCGAGATCAAACATCATCTTCACAATGGCTTAATTTTGGCTTTTAAGTAAAGCTTTAAAAGTACCAAAGCTCTGGCTGGTTGGGAGGCTGAGGCGGGCGGATCAAGAGATCAGGAGTTCAAGACCAGCCTGGCCAAGATGGTGAAACCCCATCTCTACCAAAAATACCAAAATTAGCCAGCCATGGTGGCAGGTGCCTGTAATCCCAGCTACTCAAAAGGCTGAGACAGAGAATTGCTTGAACCTGGGAGGCAGAGGTTGCAGTGAGCAGACCTCACACCATGCCACTGCACTCCAGCCTGGGTGACAGAACGAGACTCTGACTCAAAAAAAAAAAAAAAAAGTAACAAAACGTATCTGTATGGTTATTGATTATTTCTATTTATTCAAAAAATTTTTTCTTTGGCTATTCCAAGGTATGGAGATTCCTTTTCCTTAGTAAAAATTTCAATATTGAAAAGACTTCAAGTATAAATAAGAGTAATTCAAGTTTTAAAGAATGTATTTCCACATTTTAGAATTCTGATGAACCCTAATGAATTTTATAGTCTTGAAAGCTTTGGAGAAAAAAACTAATATTTATCTAATATTTAAAATTTAAAAATATCAAAACAATAAATGTAGGTCCTGTTTTGGGAGTGCAAAGGAAGTTTCCTTGAAGTATCAAGTGGTGGTGACCTCTGACAGAGGAAAAGTGCCTAGCTCTCTGAGTTCTTCTTCTGAAAACCTTTGATATTTTAATATTTTAAGTCAAATGCTGTCATCCCCTTCTCTTGATAGTATAAATGAGAATATGAAAAGCCACTTAAGTTTAGCAGATAAATTTGGCTATACATGTCAAATATTATTTGGTGAAACCTACAATAAACTATTTGAGTATCTTTATTCCATTTTCATCTTTTAAACATGTATCTTTTAACCTAAGATGAATGTAAATCTGAATGAAGAATTTACATGTAAATGACATTTACATGAAGACTCTATAATGCTATCTTTTTAATCTGGGGGAGGCTGTTTCCCTGGCATTGTTTACGGTTGGATGGAATGCTGATGATGAGATACCGGCTAATATTAACTCAGCAGAACACTGGAAAGTAAGGCCACTAACTAAAATTTAATATGGCATTTTTGGAGACATAACCCTAATTCTAAAGGGCATATCAATTCCAGGTTGATTACCGTTATTTTTCTATAAGCTTGAAGTAATGAACATAGACAGTTTACTAAACAGAAGGTAAAATTTCTTATTTACTTAGACTCCTGACAAATTTCTGGAAATAATTACAGAGTATGGTACATCCCAGAACAATACTAAAACCACATTATCATTCTTGTTCCAAAACACATACTTGGTATGCTATTAACAGAAAACATTCTTTTGGTTAGCACATGAACACAGTGATAATTTATGACCAGCAAAACAGATTTTCTGACACCACCTTACCTAAACTGGTAAAAAACATTTTGATGCTAATCTGTTAAGAAAAGGAAACAAAAGAGAATTCATTTCAGCTATTTAAATCCTGTCACTGATGTCCATGCCTTATGGCTCAGATAAACTATTCAGATGTCTCTTTCTAATCATCTTTCTTGAATTAATCTTTCAGCTGGTGTATCATGATATGATTTACTGAAAGAATGTCACCCTTAATTCTATGATCCTGTAAAGAGAGATGAGAGCAGGGGGTTGAAATGAACACAATTGCCCTGTTGTGATAAGACAATGTTAGGATAACACTGCATAACTTTGAAAATTATTTTTTTTATCAGATTTGAGGGTGAGTTGAGATGGCAAAATATGATCACACTGTAACATATATCCTCTACTCTGACATATGCCAGTGAAAGATTAAAAATATAAATAGAAGAAACCATGGTCCTCTGGCAAATGAAGAAAGAGTTGTGAATCAGAATTGGAATAGAACACAAAGACAAGGGAGAGCCTGAGCCTTGAGCCTACCAGGCTCTCAGACTGCAGGCAGGCTCCTATAGGAGGCAGGAACCGCGTGTGCTCTGCTGCCCAGGGCAGGCAGAGAAGGAGCCAGTCTTGTGAAGGAAGCTGAGCAAAGCCTGCTGCTCGCTGCTGTCTGGGCCCCAGCTGCTGAGAGGCTGCAGCTCTCAGAAAGGTAGAGGAGATAGACACAGCCTGGTGACAAGGAATCACCACAGCCCCTCAACTCCCACTAAACCCTGGTGCAATGATTGGATCAGTGATAACATCATCACGGGACAGGAACTCAAGCTGCCTGTGAAGATCTCATTCTGGATTGGAGGCTCCAGAACTTGGTGGACATCATCACTAAGCAGAGAGGGCAAACACTATGGGAGAAAGAGAAACAGCAGCAGCAACAAAATGAGCCTGTGAACAGAAGCTACAAAACTAATTAATGCACACAATGCTAAGAAAGGCAGCAAAAAGCACTACATGAATTTATTATGAAAGAATTAATTTTATTGACCAGACTGACAAATATTTTAAAATAAGAATATTTAGGATACTCAGAAAAATGAATTAAGGCACATTCATTTAAAAATACCCTGAAATTATGAAACAAAACAGCTATAAAACAATACACAGATATAGGAGAGATATAATTAGAATTTTTGGAAATAAAATATTTGGCCATTTAAATAAATAAAAACAGTCCAGATGGGATTAGCTCTAGACTGGATGTGCAGTGAAAAACAGTAAAAAAAAAAAAAAAAAAAAAAAAGATGTTAAAAAAAGAACAGCTAAGCAACATGGAAAATAAATGAAGAGTAATGGAAATATTTGAAGGGATAATAGCTGGAAAAATGTAAAGCTCCAAAAACTACATCTTACAGAAGACATGAAGGGCCTTTTGGAAGTAAATTAGAATATATTGCCAAGATACTACAATAACACTTGATTATAAACAAATGTCACAGGATCCCTGGGGTGTCACTTTTCTGGCCCAAAACCTTTGTGACAAGTGGCACCTTTGCCTGAATTTTGCTTGGGCCCACTGGGCTCGTTCTGCCTGCTCAACCTGGCAGGCTGCACTCAGCTCACGCTACCAGCCTAGATCCCATGCCTAGGGCAAGCCAGGTGCAGAACAGCAAGGAACGTGTGAGTAAGTGAGCATGGGGTCCATCCACTATGCACAGCCAAGCATGGCGGCTACAGCAGGGCAGGCAGCTCCAGGTACCATCACAGGCACTGGCTCTCTGCAAGGCTGTGGCTGGCCCAGATGTACCACAAGCAGCTTTCAAGGCTGGCATGAGGAATGTGGTGGCTCCTGGAAGCTTGGAGACACCAGGAACTCAGAGCTCCAAAGAGGGTGTCACAAACCTGGCTCAGGGTTCTCCTAGGTCTGAATTCCCAGGAGGGCCGCAGCTCCTCTCCCATTTCATCTCTCCTCTCACCACCTGCAAGGTGGCGAGCAAGGGGCATGTTTCAGCCCCATCATTCAGTGGGTCCCAAGTTTTTGTCCCATGTCCAGGAAGAATGAGGTACATGGACAAGTGGAGAGTAAGTAAGCCAAGAGGTGCTTTACTGAGTGACAGAATATCTCAGAGGAGACTCATAGAGGGTAGCTACTCTCTGCAGGCCAGTTGTCCCAACATCTGTCTGTTCAGCTCTCAGCAGAGGGAAGACCTGCAGTGAGTAGCTCCTCTCTGTGGGCAGGTTGTCCTGAAGTCTATTGAGCTCTCAGTAGAGGGGAGACCCACAGTGGGTAGCTTCTCTCCACAGGCAGGGCATCCATCATCTGTTCAGTTCTCAGCAAAGAGGAGATCCACAGTGGGTAGTTCCACTCTGCAGGCAGGTCGTCCTGTCATTTGCCCCAATCTACTTGAGTCCAGGGTTTTTCTGGACTTCAGAGGTGAGAAATTGCATCCTGATTGGTCCATGGGTGGCCATGGGCAGGCCCAAAAAAAGCACCATTAGTTCTCACTCCAGTCCACAGACCTGGCAGCCTGGGCCCCCAGGCCTCAGGCTGTCTTTAACCTGAAGGTGGGGTTTCACCAGAGACCCACCCTGTTCTGCCCAGGAGCCTGTCTGCCTCCTGCCACCATTAACCTGCTGCCCATGGTGCCCACAGTGCCCAGGCTATTTTTGCTGAGGGGTGTCTGTAGGCCCATGCTGAGCCATCCTTAGCTGCCACTCGGCCTCCATCCCATGCTTATTGGTGCCCAAAGTCCAGAGGGGGCCAAGGCAGCATGGGGCTGGCATGTTGGTGCTGTCCTGAGTGTGTGCACACCTGGCTGGGTTGTGACAGCACTAGGACTTGGCCACAACTTTGCTCTGAAATTGGAGCAGGTACCAGGAGAGGGGAGAGGCCAGGCAGTGACAGCCTGCAGGAGAGGGGGGCTGCAGGGGAGGGTAGCTTCCTGAGCCTGAGAGTCCAGAGATGCCTGGGTCCACAGCTGCGACTGGGAAGCTGCAGCTCCACCCAGGAGGGCGGGGCTCCCTCCCTCCAACTTGGAAGGGGAGGAGTTCTCACCCGTTCCTGGCTCTGTGGAGCAAGCAGCCCAGCTGCACCTCCCCCACTGCAGTTGGCATCAGGGCAGTATCTGCTCCAGATGGGCCACCACTGCCATCACAAAGATTGACATGAAAAAGAAAATATCACAAATATCAGTTCTCCCAAAATTATTCTATTAACTCAAAGAATAATTTTAATATAAGTCTAACAACTGCACAAATTAATCCTCAAATTCATACATAAGAACAAAAGTCCAAGAACAGACAAGGAAATCACAAAGAAAAAAGAATAGAAGAAATCTCTGTGCTAGATCTCAAAATTTATGCTAAAACTATTAAAATTAAAATGGTGCAGTACTGGCACAGGAATAAACAGATAGACTACAATAGAGTAGAGAGCTCAGAAACAAGCCTACACACAAGTAAAAACAATGATGCAGCAGTTAAGCATGGATATGTGCAAAGACAAATAAATAGTTCCTGGACCACCAGTTATTTCTGTAAGAAATAAAATAAAATGAAGCTGAGCATGGTGCCATCTGCCAGTAGTCCCAGCTACTCAGGAGGCTGAGGCAGGAGGATCGTTTAAGCCAGGAGTTCAAGGCTGTAGTGTGCTATGATAGTGCCTATGAATAGTCACTGTACTCCAGTCTGGGCAACATATGAGACTCTATCTATAAAAATAAAATAAAACGAGACATCTATCTCATGCTATCCATAAAAATCAGTTGATCAGTTGCAGGAGAAATAAGAACTAGAGTATATGAAAACTGAAACTTGAAACCTCACAGAAAACATATTGGGAAAAAAACATAGGTAAGGAAGAATTTCTAAAGAAACAAAAAGGGTACAAACCATAATGAAAATGAATGGTAAATTTGATTAAAATTTTAGGAATTTCTAAAGAAACAAAGAGTACAAGTCATAATGAAAAATAACAAATTTGATTAAAAATAAAATTTAAAACTTCTATCTAAAAAAGACACAAGTAAATTTAAAATATATTTGTTATTCATAACAAATGATTAGTAACTAGAATATATAAAGAAATCTAAAATAAGAAAAAGGCAAAACCCAAATAGAAATGTGGGAATTATATAAACCAGCAATTTGTAAAAGAAATCCCAATCACCAAAAATATATATTAAAAAGGTACTCAGACTAATAATCAGAAAATGAAAATTAAAACAATAAGATTCCATCTACACTGCTCAGTTGGCACAAAAAAATCTGGGAATAACAACTATGACCAAAGATGGAGAATAAACTACTTATACAGTGCTAGAGAATGTGAATGGAAAAATCACTTTGAATGACATTTGGCCATTGCCTTAAAACATAAGGCAGGAACCATATACAAACCCCATGACCCAGTAATTCTGTTCAGAGACTTCGTCAATCTATGGTTCTCCTCTGAACCATAAAACTCAGAACACGTTTTGAAGAATTCTTTTCTCAAATCTCCCAAGGATGGTTCATAGCTGTTCTAGATGCATAGGCAGGCAAGAAGCTAATTCCTAAACAGTGGGTGACACGGGGCATTAGGGCTTAATTTTCTAGAGAACCCTGGAGGAGGAAGGCTGTGAGAGAACCATGTAGAGGGATATTCACACCTCTATTGATAGAAATAGTCTAAAGTAGAATAACTATGGAACCATCAATAGGATAATGGATATATACTTTGTAATATATACTTCATCAGAACACTCCACAGGCTTTCCTCATTTTATCATGCTTTACTTTCTTGTGTTTTGTAGATATCACATTGTTTACAAGTTGAAGGTTTGTGGAAATCCTGTGGTGTAATCTACTTCTCAGTGCCATTTTTTTCCAACAACACGAGTTTATTCTGTGTTTCTGTGTCACATTTTGGTAATTTTCACATTCTTTCAAATCTTTTCATTATTATTATTATATGTTATGGTGATCTGTGATCAGTGACATTTGATATTACCATAGCAATTATTTTGAGGCAACACAAACTATACCCATATAAGATGGCAAATTTAATTGATAAACATTGTATGTGTTCTGACTGCTTCATTGACAGGCTCTTCCCTGTCTCTCTCCCTCTCCTTAGGCTTCCCTATTCCCTGAGGCACAACAATATCAAAATTAGGCCAATTAACAATCTATGATGGGCTCTAGTGTTCAATCGAAAGGAAGAGTCACATATCTCTTACTGGAACTTGAAAACTAGAAATGATTCAGCTTAGTGAGGAAGGCATGGCAAAAGCCAAGATAAGCTGAAAGCTAGACCTTTTGCACCAAATAGCCAAGCTATGAGTGCATTGGAAAAGTTCTTGAAGGCAATTACAAGTGCCATTCCAGGGAACACATGAATGCTAAGAAAGTAAAACAGATTTATTGCTGATATGACAAATGTGAGTGATCTGCATGAAAGATCAAACCAACTACAACATTCCCTTAAGCCAAAGCATAATCCAGAGCAGGACCCCAGCTCCCTTCAATTTTATGAAGGCTGAGGGAGGTAAAGAAGTTTCAGAAGGAAAGCTCCAAGTTAGCAGAGGTGGGTTCATGATGTTTAAGGAACGACACCATCTCCACAACATTAACGTAAAAGGTGAAGCAGCAAGTACTGATGGAAAAGCTGCAGCAAGTTATCCAGATGATCAGCTAAGACAATTGATTAAGGTGGCTACACTAAACAACAGATTTTAAATGTAGATGAAACATTTAAAATCTGTGTAATCTACTTCTCAGTGCCATTTTTCCAACAACACGTGTTCATTCTGTGTTTCTGTGTCAGTAAACATTTAAAACACACCTTCTTCTTCCATTAGAAGAAGATGTCATCTAGGACCTTCCTAACTAGAGAGGAAAAATCAATGCCTGGCTTCAAAGCTTCAAAGGACAGGCTAACTCTCTTCTTAAAAACGAATGCATTTGGTGACTTTTAAGTTAAAGCCAATGTTCATTTACCTTTTTGAACATCCTAGGGTCCTAAACAATTACACTAAATCGTCTATGCCTGTGTTCTAGAAAAGGGAAAAACAAAGCCTGGATGATAGCACATCTGTTTACAGCATGATTTACTCTATATTTTAAATCCCCTATTGAGACATACTGCTCAGAAGAAAAGATTCCTCTCAAAATACCACTGCTCACTGACAATGCACGTGGTCACTCAAGAACTCTGATAGAGATGAACAAGGACGTTTATGTTGTTTTCATGTATGCTAATACAATATCCATCCTGTAGCTCCTGAATCAAGCAAGTAATTGTGACTTTCAAGCCTTATTTAAGAAATACATTTTGTAGGGCTATAGCCACCATAGAAAATGATTCCTTTAATGGATCTAGGCAAAGTAAATTGAAAACCTATTGGAAAGGATTTACCACCATTCTAGATGCCATTAAGAACATTCATAATTCTGGCTGGGCACGGTGGCTCACGCCTGTAATCCCAGCACTTTGGGAGGCTGAAGTGGGTGGATCATGAGGTCAAGAGATCAAGACCATGGTGAAACCCCATCTCTACTAAAAAATACAAAAATTAGCTGGGCGTGGTGGCGCGCACCTGTGGTCCCAGCTACTTGAGAGGCTGAGGCAGGAGAATTGCTTGAACCTGGGAGGTGGCGGTTGCAGTGAGCCAAGATCGCACCACTGCACTCCAGCCTGGCACCTGGCAACAGAGCAAGACTCTGTCTCAAAAAAAAAAAAAAAAAAAAAAAGAACATTCGTAATTCATGGAAGAAGTCAAAATATCCACATTAACAGGAGTTTGAAAGAAACTGATGCCAACCCTCATAGAGGACTTTGAGGGGTTTGGGACTTCAGTGGAAGAAGTTACCATGTGTAGTAGAAATAGGAAAAGAACAAGAATTAGACGATGCACCTGAAAGTGTGACTGAATTTCTACAATCTTACGATAAAACTTAAATGGATGAGGAGTTGCTTCCTTTGGATGAACAAAGAAAGTGGTTTCAAGAGATGGAATCTACTCCTGGTGAAGACACTGTAAACACAGAGGGGTTTTTTAGTTTTTTTTTCTTTTTTTTTTTTTTTCTGAGACAAAGTCTCACTCTGTTTCCCAGGCTGGAGTACGATGGCACAGTCATAACACTGCAGCCTTCACCTCCTGAACTCAAGCAATACTCCTGCCTCAGCCTGAGTAGCTGGGACTACAGGCACGCATTGCCAAGTCCAGCTAATTTAAAAAATTTCTTTGTAGAGACCAGGTGTTTCTATGTTGCCCAGGCTGGTCTCCAACTCCTAATCTCAAGTACTCTTCCTGACTTAGCCTCCCAAAGTGCTGAGATTACAGGGATGAGCCACAGCACCTGGCTTGTGCATATTGTTGAAATGACAGCAAAGAATTTGAAATCTTAAAGTTGGTTGATACAGCAGCAGCAGTAGTTTAAGAAAACTGACTCCATTTAATAAAACAGTTCTGTTGGTAAAATGCTATCAAACCGCATCATACGTTGTGGAGAAATCTTTTGTGAAAAGAAGAGTCAGTCAATGTGGGAAACTTCATTGTTGTATTAAATTTAGAAACTGCCACAGCCACTCCAACCTTCAGCAACCACCATCAAAGCAAGAACCACCACTACAAAAAAATTATGACTTGCTGAAGGCTCAAGTGATCGTTAGCATTTTTAGCAATAAAGTATTTTTAAATCAAGGTATGTATATTTTTCAGACATAATGCTATAGCACAATCAGTAGGCTACAGTATAGTATAACCGTAACTTTTATATGCACTGGGAAACAAAAATGTCCCATGACTCACATTACAGCAGTGGTTTGAAACAGAATCTGCAGTATCTCCAAGGTATGCCTATATAACTGTTACTAGAAAAAACTCAAGCTAAATAATGTATCAATATGAATATATTTCAAAAATAATGGATCATGAAGAAAGTAAGTTGCACATTACGCATGATACCACTGCTGTAAAAATTTAAAATACATAAGAAACAATACTATATTTTAAGTACAAATATGTACAGTAAAATCATAAAACACAGGCACAGAACTGATAAGCAGCAAATTCAGAATGAAAGAGGACATTGGTGCTGAGTAGAGGTCCACAGGAAAATTCAACTAAAGGGTAATTAATGTTTATTTCCTTAAGAATCAAATTATGGAAGATATTATGTTAAACCTTTGTGGTTGAAACATGGATGTTTGTATTATTTCTGTTAAAAATAGCTCATACTGATGCCACCTCACACCCATTAGGATGGGCACTATCAAAAATGCAAAAAATAAGTATTAGAAGAGGTGTGGGGAAATTGAAACTCTTGTGCACTGTTGATGGGAATTTGTAAAATTGGTGAGCTATAAAATTGTACAGCCATGAGGTATTTCCAAGATAGCCAAATAGGAACAGTTCTGGTCTGCCACTCCCAGTAAGACCAACACAGAAGGCAGGTCATTTCTGCATTTCAAACTGAGGTACCCAGTGCATCACATTGGGACTGGTTAGACAATGAGTGCAGCCTACAGACGGCAGGCAGAAGCAGGGTGGGTGTCATCTCACCTGGGAAGTGCAAGGGGCTGGGAAGCTCCCTCCCATAGCCAAGGAAAGTCATGAGGGACCGTGCTATCCAGCTCAGACACTACGCTTTTCCCACAGTTTCTAAAACCTACAGAACAGGAGATTCCCTCAGGTGCCTATACCACCAGGGCCCTGAGTTTCAAGCACAAAACTGGGCAGCCATTTGGGCTGACACTAAGCTAGGTGCAGGAGTTTTTTTCATATCCCAGTAGTGCCTGGAATGCCAGTGAGACAGAACCATTCACGCCCCAGAAAAGGAGGCTGAAGCCATGAAGCCAAGTGATCTTGCTCAGCTGGTCACACCTCCACGGAGCCCAGAAAGCTATGATCCACTGGCTTGAAATTCTCGCTGCCAGCACAGCAGTCTGAGCTTGACCTGGGGCACTTGAGATTGGTAGGGGAAGGGGTATCCACCATTACCACGGCTTGAGTAGGTGGTTTTCCCCTCGTGTTGTAAACAATGCCACCGGGAATTTCAAACTGGGCAGAACGCACCTCAACATGGCAAAGTGACTATGACTGTCTCTCTAGATTCCTCCTCACTGGGCACGGCATCTCTGAAAGAAAGGCAGCAGCCCCAGTCAGGTGCTTATAGATAAAACTCCCATATCCCTGAGGCAGGGCACCCAGGGGACGGGGGTAGCTTTGGGTGCAACTTCAGCCAACTTAAACGTTCCTGCCTGCCAGCTCTGAAGAGAGTATCAGATCTCCCAGCACAGTGCTCGAGCTCTGCTAAGGGACAGACTGTCTCCTCAAGTGGGTCCTTGACTCATGTGCCTAGTGACTGGGAGATATCTCCCAGCAGGGGTTGACAGATACCTCATCTAGGAGAGCTCTAGCATCTGGAGGGAGGGTGCCCCTCTGGGACAAAGCTTCCAGAGGAAGGAACAAGCAGCAATCTTTACTGTTCTGCAGCCTCTGCTGGTGACACCCAGGCAAACAGGGTCTGGAGTGGACCTCCAGCAAACTCCAGCAGACCTGCAGCAGAGTGGCCTGACTGTTAGAAGGAAAACTAAAAAACAGAAAGCAATAACATCAACATCAACAAAAAGGACACCTATGCAAAAACTCCATCTAAAAGTCATCAACATCAAAGATCAAAGGTAGATAAATCCACAAAGATGAGGAAAAACAGTGCAAAAATGCTGAAAATTTCAAAAACCAGAATACCTCTTCTCCTCCAAAGGATCACAATTCCTCACCACCAAGGATACAAAACTGGATGGAGAATGAGAATGATGAACTGACAGAAGTAGGCTTCAGAAGGTGGGTAATAACGATCTCCTCCAAGCTAAAAGAGCATGTTCGAACCCAATGCAAGGAAGCTAAGAACCTTGATAAAAGCTTACAGGAACTGCTAACAAGAATAACCAGTTTAGAGAAGAACATAAATGACCTGATGGAGCTGAAAAACACAGCACGAGCACTTCATGAAGTATACACAAGTATCAACAGCCAAACTGATCAAGTGGAAGAAAGGCTATCAGACACTGAAGATCAACTTAATGAAATAAAGTGCGAAGACAAGATTAGAGGAAAAAGAATGAAAAGGAATGAATAAAGCCCTCCAAGAAATATGAGGCCATGTGAAAAGACCAAACCTACGACTGATGTATCTGAAAGTGATGGAGAGAATGGAACCAAATTGGAAAACACACTTCAGGATACTATCTAGGAGAACTTCTCCAAACTAGCAAGATAGGCCACAGTCAAATTCAGGAAATACAGAGAACACCACTAAGATACTCCTCAAGAAGAGCAACCTCAAGACAGATTCACTAAGGTTGAAATGAAGGAAAAAATGTTCAGGGCAGCCAGAGAGAAAAGCCAGGTTACCCACAAAGGGAAGCCCAACAGACTAACAGCAGATCTCTCTGCAGAAATACTATAAGCCAGAAGAGAGTGGGGGCCAATAGTCAACATTCTTGAAAAAAAATAATTTTCAACTGGAATTTCATATCCAGCCAAACCAAGCTTCATAAGCAAAGGAGAAATAAAATCCTTTACAGGGAAGCAAAGGCTGAGGGATGTTGTCACCACCAGGCCTATCTTATAAGAGCTTCTGAACAAAGCACTAAATATGGAAAGGAACAACCAGTACCTGCCACTCCAAAAACATACCAAAATATAAAGACCAATGACACTATGAAGAAACTGCATCAATTAATGTGCGAAATACCCAGCTAGCATGATGACAGTATCCAATTCACTCATAATAACCTTATATGTAAACAGGATAAATGTCACAATTAAAAGACACAGACTGGAATTGCATAAAGTGTCAAGACCCATCAGTGTGATATATTTAGGAGACCCATATCACATGCAAAGACAAACATAGGCTCAAAATAAAGGGATGGAGGAATATTTACCAAGCAAATGGAAAGCAAGAGGAAGCAGGGGTTACAATCCTAGTCTCTGATAAAACAGACGTTAAACCAACTAAGATAAAAAAAAAAGACAAAGAAGGGCATTACATAATGTTAAAGGGATCAACATAACAAGAAGAGCTAACTATCCTAAATATATATGCACTAAATACAGGAGTGCCCAGATTCATAAAGCAAGTTCTTAGACTCCACACAGTAATAGTAGGAGACTTTAACACTCCACTGTCAATACTAGACAGATCAATGAGACAGAAAACTAACAAGGCTATTAAGGACTGAACCCAGATCTGGACCAAGCAGACCTAACAGACATCTACAGAACTCTCCATCTCAAATCAGCAGAATATACATTCTTCTCAGCACCACATTGCACTTATTCTAAAATTGACTACACAATTGGAAGTAAAACACTCCTCAGCAAATGCAAAAGAACAGAAATCGTTAACAGTTTCTCAACCACAGTGCAAGCAAATTAGAACACAGGATTAAGAAACTGACTCAAAATGGTACAACTACATGGTAACTGAACAACCTGTTCCTGAATGACTACTGGGTAAATAACAAAATCAAGGCAGAAATAAATAAGTTATTTGAAACCAATGAGAACAAAGACACAATGTACTAGAATCTCTGGGACACAGCTAAAGAGTGTTTAGAGGGAAATTTATAGCACTAAGTGCCCACATCATAAAGCAGGAAAGATCTAAAATCAACACCCTAACATCACAATTAAAAGAACTAGAGAAGCAAGAGCACACAAACTCAAAAGCTAACAGAAGACAAGAAATAACTAAGATCAGAGCAGAAATGAGGGAAAGAGACACAGCAAAAACCCTTTAAAAAAAGCAATGAGGTCAGGCGCAGTGCCTCATGCTTGTAATCCCAGCATTTTGGGAGGCCAAGGTGGGCAGATCATAAGGTAAGGAGTTAGAGACTAGTTTGGCCAACACAGTGAAACCCTGTGTCTACTAAAAGTACAAAAAGTATCTGGGCATGGTATCTGGTGCCTGTAATCCTAGCTACTCTCGAGGCTGAGGCAGAAGAATCACTTGAACATGGGAGGCAGAGGCTGCAGTGAGCTGAGATAATGCCACTGCACTGGGTAACAGAGGTATACTCCATCTCAATCAATCAATCAATCCAGGAGCTGGTTTTTTGAAAAGATTAACAAAATAGACCACTAGCTAGACTAATAAAAAAGAAAAGAGTAAGAATTAAACAGACACAATAAAAATGATAAAGGGAATATCACCACTGACCCCACGGAAATACAAACTACCATCAGAGAATACTATAAACACCTCTACGCAAATATACTAGAAAATCTAGAAGAAATATATAAATTCCTGGACATATACACCCTCCCAAGACTAAACCAGGAAGAATTCAATTCCCTGAATAGAGTAGTAGCAAGTTCTGAAATTGAGACAGTAATTAATAGCCTACCAACTAATAAAGCCCAGGACCAGACAGATTCATAGCCAAATTCTACCAGAGCTACAAAGAGGAGCTGGTACCATTCCTTCTCAAACTATTCCAAACAATAGAAAAAGAGGGACTTCTCCCTAACTCATTTTATGAGGTTACCATCATCCTGATACCAAAACTTGGAAGAGACACAACAAAAAGAGAAAATTTCAGGCCAATATCCCTGATGAACATCGATGAGAAAAATTCTCAATAAAATACTGCCAAACTGAATCCAGCAGCACATCAAAAAGCTTATCCACCCTGATCAAGTTGGCTTCATCCCTGGGATACAAGGCTGGTTCAACATACACAAATCAATAAATGTAATCCATCACATAAAACAGAGCCAATGACAAAAACCACATAATTATCTCAATAGATGCAGAAAAGGCCTTCAATAAAATTCAACATCACTTCATGCTAAAAACTCTCAATAAACTAGATATTGATGGATTGTATCTCAAAATAATAAGAGCTATTTATGACAAACCCACAGCCAATATCATACTAAATGGGCAAAAGCTGGAAGCATTACCTTTGAAAACTGGCACAAGACAAGGATGCTGTCTCTCACCACTCCTATTCAACATAGTATTAGAAGTTCTGGCCAGGGCAATCAGGCAAAGGAAAGAAATTAATTGTATTCAAATCGGAATAGGGGAGTCAAATTGTCTTTGTTTGCTGATGACATGATTGTATATTCAGAAAATCCCATCATCTCAGCCCAAAATCTCCTTAAGCTGATAAGCAACTTCAGCAAAGTCTCAGGATACAAAATCAATAAACAAAAATCACAAACATTCCATTCAGGACATAGGCATGGGCAAAGACTTCATGACTAAAACACCAAAAGCATTTGCAACAAAAGCCAAAATTGACAAATTGATCTAATTAAACTAAAGAGCTTTTGCACAGCAAAAGAAACTAGCATCTGAGCGAAGAGGCAACCTACAGAAAGGGAGAAAATTTTTGCAATCTCTCCATCTGACAAAGGTCTAATATCCAGAATCTACAAGAAACTTAAACAAATTTACAAGAAGAAAACAAACAACCCCATCAAAAAGTGTCCGAAACTTCTCAAAAGAAGACATTTATGCAGCCAACAAACATACAAAAAAATGCTCATCATCACTGGTCATTGGAGAAATGCAAATCAAACCACAATGAGATACCATCTCATGCCAGCTAGAATGGCAATCATTAAAAAGTCAGGAAACAACAGATGCTGGAGAGGATGTGGAGAAAATAGGAATGCTTTCACACTGTTGGTGGTAGTGTAAATTAGTTCAACCATTGTGGAAGACAGTGTGGTGATTCCTCAAGCATCTAGAACCAGAAATACCATTTGACACAGCAAGTCCCTTACTGGGTATGTTCCCAAAAGATTATAAATCATTCTACTATACAGACATATTCACATGGATGTTTATTCAGCACTATACAACAGCAAAGATTTGTAACCAACCCAAATGTCCATCAATGATAGACCAGATAAAGAAAATATGGCACATATACACTATGGAATACTATGCAGCCATAAAAAGGATGAGTTCATGTCCTTTGCAGGGACATGGATAAAGCTGGAAACCATCATTCTCAGCAAACTAACATAGGAACAGAAAACCAAAAACCACATGTTCTCACTCCTAAGTGGGAGTTGAATAACAAGAACACATGACACAGGGAAGGGAACACCACACACTGGGGCCTGTTGGGGGATGGGGGTCCAGGGGAAGGATAGCATTAGGACAAATATCTAATGCACACAGGGCTCAAAACCTAGATGATGGGTTGATGGGCCATGGCACATGTATACCCATGTTACAAACTTGCACATTCTGCACATGTATCCCAGAAGTTAAAGTATACTAAAACATTGTTCAGCCAATGTAGAAAATTATATGTTGATTGCTCAAAAAATTAAAAACAGAACTATCATATAATCCAGTAATCCCACTTCTGGGTATATACCCCAAAGAACTATTAATACAAGCAGGAATCGGAGCAGGTATTTATAGATTCATGTTCATAGCAGCCTTATGCGAAATACCCAAGACGTGGAAGCAACTCAAGTGTCCACTGATGAATGGATAAGCAAAATGTGATATATACATATGTTTGAATATTATTCAATCTTAAAATGGACAGAAATTCTCGCATATGCTGTACATAGGGATAAACCTTAGAGATATCATGCTAAATGAAATAAGCCAGACACACAAGAAACAAATTCTGTATGTTCCACTCTACGCGTAGTCAAAATCATGAAGACAAAGTAGCATAGTGGTTGCCAGGGAGTGGAGGAGGGAACAATGGAGTGTTAGTGTTTAATGGGTAAAAGGTTTCAGTTCTGCAAGATGAAAAGAGTTCTGGAGGTGGATGATGGTGATGGTTGTACAACATTATGAATGCATTTAAAGCTACTGAACACTTAAAAATGATTAAGATAGTAAATTTGATGTTATGTGTATTTTACCACAGTAAAAAAAAATTGAGGAAAAATGGTTCATATTTTAAAAAATCTGAGATTAAAGAAACTAATAAAATCTAAGTCTGTATATCTTTCTGGACCTGTAGGATCTGCATTAGTTTAGTCTTGCATCACTGCGATTTGGTTTTTCTGACAGCCTCTGTGATTCTGGGCTTGCACCTCTCAAATCCATCCTCCCCACTGTTGCCAGAGTGATTTCTTTAAAACATAAACCTGATCGCATCAGTCATCCTTCAAAGCCCCTGCTTCAGGCTCCACAACAGACACACAGGCTTTCTGTGATGAAGCCCAGAAATTCATGAGGCTGGATATAGCTTCATTTTCCAGTTTTCCCTCATCATTTATTGCTTTCAAAAATACCAATTTCTTTTTGTTTCTCGCACACATCACACTGGTTTTGCTTCTGTGTTTCTGCTGAGATTGTTTCCCCTCACGAAACACTCTTCTAACAACAACCCTGGCCTCACTTTCACCAGGATGACTCCCTGACTGGGCCAGGCTGGGTGGGGTGCCCTTCCTTTGGCCCTCACAGGGCCTCTACCTTTCTTTTCTTTTAATGTTTGACACTCTGTGCATCTTTCAACATGAGCCAGAAGGACTGTGATGTACTAGCTCTTGTAGCTCTTAAGACTTAATGCAATGCCTGGCCCACGGGCACTTCACAGAGCTCAACAGTGTGTTCTATATTTACTACTACTTTCCCACTTTTGAATCCTCTTTAACTGGTTCAGCACTCCAGTC
Organism: Cacajao melanocephalus; assembly: GCA_963573385.1. Classification (NCBI taxonomy): domain Eukaryota; kingdom Metazoa; phylum Chordata; class Mammalia; order Primates; family Pitheciidae; genus Cacajao; species Cacajao melanocephalus. The sequence continues at coordinate 31,213 of CAUYLG010078836.1, read as the reverse complement.
TCACTGTATTAAGAAAACAAGAAGTACAGTCAGAAAATGGGAGGTCACTTTCTCACCAGCTCCTGCACTGTGTAGTGACCACAGAGAGAACATCAGGGTGTGTATTAACAGGATTTCTGCCGTTAAAGACTGGAAGTGATCCCTTTTCAATATTCTGTTCATTGACCTAAAATGTAAATGTATGATATTGACTCAGTCTCCCCAGAGTTTAATTTGGATGAAAATACAAAATACATTGTTTGGAATCATCCCCCTCAACCCCCCACTAACCCCCTAGGCATCCAACTGTCATTCTCTTATAAATTACCATCCCTGCTTTTCATCCACTCTGGACCTAAATCAACAAACGTAAACCATAAAGTGCTGTTCCCAGGTATAACGCAGGCAACCTGACCATGGCCTAGAAGAGATAATGGACTCGTTTGGGTTTAGAAAGAAACTACTGAAATTTCAAGTGGATTATGAGAAAAGTAGACCAGATAGCATTTTTAACAAACAGATTTCTTTTTTTTTTAGGCAAATCATTAGTTTTTTTTTAACTTTAAACAATATTTTTTAATTGACACATAATAATGACATATTTGTGGGGGTACATATTGGTGTTTCAATACATATATAGTGATCACATTAGCATAGTTAGCACGTATATCATCTCAAACATTTATCATTTGTTTGTGTTGGGAAATTTATTATCCTCCTTCTAGCTATTTGAAACTGTATATTATTGTTAACTATACTAATTGTTCAGTGCTATAGAACACTAGAACTTATTCCTCATCTCTAGCTATAATTTTGGATCCTTTAATAAATCTCTCCATATCCTTCTCTTTCCCCAACTCTTCTCAGCCTCTAGTATCTTCTGTTATACTTTTTACTTCTATGAAATCAACTTATTTTAGCTTCCACATATGTTTGAGAATATCTGGTGAACAAAGAAGTTTCATGCTTTGAACAGAGTCCTGCACCTAGTATTCTGTAGAATTAGTAACTCACACCTTTTCCAAAACGTGTCCTCTCTAAATTCTAAGCAAAAACGTCTCAGAAAACCTAACCAAAATATGTAAGCTAGATGAAGTCGAACAGCAGACACAAAAACTGAAATTACTTAATTTTAATGATTTACTACTCAATAATTTTTGCCCATGTACCATCAATGCTGTAATAAAATATTTCAGCACAAAGTAAATTTTGAGATTTATGACATCCTTACGGACTTCTATACTGTTCATTTCTTCCAAGGTTTATTTACCACTTGGGAAATAACTCACCGCATTGTAGTCACCACATCACTGACAAATATCCTTTTACAGGTGCTGTACAAAGTCTGATTTTACACAGTAAATGGAGACTTTACTGTAGTAAAGAAGAAGGTACAGAAATTGATGACTGTGTAATTTCACGGTCATTACCAACTACTACATAATCTTAGCCATCCAAAATAGTGGGAGAGACCCTTGGGGAGAATATGCTCTGAGTTATTTATGTTTCTTCTCGGGTCTGATTACGAAAGCTGTCATGAGAGGGAACAGTGGGCTGACAGGTTGTTTTACACCCAAGATCTCCAGGGGTCAGCATCTGGCAGGAGGCGGGGGGGAATTCAGTGTGGGTTTGATACGGCCCTGGATGGTCTCTTGGACACAGTGCCCCATGTTCCCCAGCCCATCTTTGCATTTCGGTGTCTCTCCTTCACAAACATGGCAAAAGAACTCAAGAGCACAGAGCACACAGGCACACACCCAGCTGCCAGGATGTCAGCATCCCAGTTATGTGGAGCCAAGGGAGACAAGCTCTGAGGTCTGCTTTCATTATTACATGTCTGATTGCAGAACTGATTCTCATCATTGTTTTTATAGCTGTAATTCTCCTGGTGTATCAGTTTCCCTGTGAACCACTTATGTAAGAAAAATGGTATCTTAGAAATTCTAGTGCCAGTGATGGGATGCTGAAGCCACCAAGAGACTGAGATTCTGACATTTTCCCATTTCCATTCCTTGCAATTGCCTAAAAAGACAGCCTCAAACTCAAACTGGATTTCTGAATCTCCAAGGACAGCATGACTGAAAACGAATACAACTTGGGCAAGATGAAGCGATATGAGACTCTAGAGGAATGGGACCTGAGAGGTCTATCTGATAATGCCATGGTCAAAACCTTCTGGGCTTCCCCCATACAGCTGTGTGGCAGCTGCGAGGTAATGATGTTGTCTTCTCTGCACAGGGTTCCAGAAAAGGCTCTCTTAAAATGAGCATGCCTATGCTGGCAAGCCAAGTGTATGGCATCTTCTCAGGGTAAATCACTTGCTTGGGTTGAAAGGAAAAACCACATAGTTATCCAAGTTCACTACTATGGTAATGTAGGTCACAGTGATTGTCCCAGGGCTAACTGGTGACTGAGGTTCACAGTCTAGTAGACCTGGAAGCAGCCCTCTGTTGACAGAGGATCAGAATACCATCATCCTGCCTGGAAAGTACTGAAAGAGACTAAGTTATATACATGCAATAGTCCAGCTTGAGAATTACAATGCAATAATTAGGAAAAATGCTGAGTACTTCTTCTCCCTACGCAGTTGAGTCAGTGCACCACACCTAACACAGTGTTGCTCCCTGCACTCACCTGTGCCTACCACCACAGGCCCCTGAGCTCCCCTGGGCATCACTGCCAAGGCCACATAAGGCCAAACCAATCTGGAGGCAGGCAAGGTTTCCAACTATCTCCATTGCTCAGCTGTGAGATGGAGCTTCCTAGTTTAATTCAATGGGAAATAAATTATAATTTAAGTAAATTAAGTAAAACAAACAAAAAGAGGTGGCTAAGCACATGGGCCACCAGTTCCAGGGCCAGGCGACCTGGGTGTGCATCCCAGCTCCACCACTTGCCAGCCTTATAAATATGGGCAGGTGTCTTAAGCTTTCTTAACCTCAGTTTCCCATCTGAATCATAGGGTTGAAACAGTGCTTAACTCAAGGATTGAGTTAATACATGAAAAGCTATTGGTATTCCAAGTGCCACGTAAGTGTTAGGTATTAGTTATGTTATTTTTATCGTTACTAGAGTACATGGGTATCTTGATCTGCTTAGGCTGCTATAACAAAATACCATAGACTGGTGGTTTAAACAATAGACATTCCTTTCTCACAGTTCTGAAGGCTAGGAAGTCCCAAGATCAGGGTGCTGGCAGATTGGGGTTCTGGTGAGGGCCCTCTTGCTGGCAGACAGCCTAGCCACCTTCTCATTATGTCCTTGTATGGCTGAAGGGAAGAGCGCTCTATTAGCACTTCTTCTCCTAAGGACACTAATCCCACTGTGGGAGCTCTACCCTCATGACCTCCTAATTTAAAGCTAATTATTTCCTAAAGGCCCTATCTCCAAATAATATCCTATGGGAGTTAGTGCTTCAATGTATACATTTGGGGGTGGAAGGACACATATTCAGCCCATAACAGTGAAGAAAAACAAAACAGGTGGACCTTCCAAAGGTTTATCATGGAAGAAACTTTCAGGCCATAAGAGTAACTTCTTAAAGTCCCCCTCAGCTGTGAGATGGAGTTTCTTAGTTTAATTCAATGGGCAATAAATTATATTTTAAGTAAATAAAATAAAACAAACCAAAGAAATGGTGGAACAGTATAAAAGAGCAAGAGATTAGTCAAGTCCATTGGCAAGTTGTATAATTAGAAGTGAAAGTGTCTTTTTTGCTGGTTAATTTCTTTTCCCTTCTTTTTTTCTTTTTTTTTTTACTGTCCCTTTGCCTGAGCTAAAGAACATTATTTTTATACTAGGCGGATATTACCAGTTTTAACAGCTTAACTAAAACACAGATAGCTTTACAGCCCTAATACTGTGAGGATAACAGAGTTGTTATGAGACTTTGACACATAGGAGCATATCACTCCATGGCGTAAGATAAATATTAAACATTATAACTGTCTCTTCCTTAGGAACAAAAAGATGTCCACAACAAAAATTAATTTTGGTTTTCTAATCTCTGTAGATACTTTCCAAAAGTTCCTAAGTACGAATTCCTGAACCTAATGTTGGTAAAAGTCCTGAATATTCTCTTTCCTCTCCTCCTGTGTGCCACACCTTCTAGGGATGAGATCAACATATATTTTACAAAACAGACTACCAGCCTGGGCTCCCGTGAGAGTCTCTGGTGATTCTAGGAACTCTGCCCCACCCCAATTCCTGAGCTCTGCCCTGCTGAACACAGAGGTGCTTCCCCAGGGTCATGGCTTATCTACTTCTTATCCCAGCAGCTGGTGCTTCCCATTCTCATTGTTTCTGACTTTCAGACTCTACATGGTGTTCATGTATCCCTATGGTACTATGTAGGAGATTGGAAGACTTTAGGGATTGATCAAGGAAAAAATCTATGACCATGAAATGGCAGCAACACACACAAGGCTGTTCTAGATAAGGCTTTTTGACTGGTTTGCATGCAGGGGGAGGCCCTCACTGCATGTGCCTGACCAGAGGCTACTGCAGAGGGGTGGCTACTCAGAAGGGGAGGGGAGGCAGGCAAGAGAACTCCTAGGAAAGAAGGGCCGGGAGAGGAAGCTTATATGTGTATGTTTCTATGTGGTGTCAGTGATAGCAGCAAAGCAGGCAGTCTCTGGTCAGAGATCCCTGAAGCTCATCAGTGGCCTGAGGGTCTTTTAAGCCAGGGGCTTACATTATGTATGATTATAGATGTCAGATAGAGTTTTGGGGGCATGCAAAGCAGGTAGGTTCAAAATGGCTAAAACTCTGCTTATTTGAACTATGTTTAAAACGATTTTGATGTGCAAACATTTGGGTATAATGCTGGCAGGCTTTTAAGCTAATGGATCTCGGTCTGCTATGTAAGAAATAAACAATTTAGGGATTGATATACAGAGACCATTTCAGGCTCATTCATATAACATGCCTACCAGGCCAAATAGGCTCCAAGATGTGTATCTTCTCAAGTAATATAATTTATATTTAAATCATTTCACCTACAGACCTGCTTGTAATTTCCTATTCTTTTGCCACGGAATCACTTCATTCTATAAACCTCAGTTCCCATGTCTGAAGAGCTGACCACCTCTTAGTGTTTATCCCATTCCTCCTTGTTGCCTCAATATTAATTCAGTCCTGCAGAAGCTACACCTGGGTTATCAAGATGTTTGATAAAATTACAGATTCTGGTCCCTAACAGCCCTACCAGATCTGTATTCCTAAGAGGTAAAAATCAATAATATATAATTTTTGAAAATTCTAAAGATGATGAGCAGTCAGGCTATCAGCCAAGGTCCTGGTGGCTTCCATGGGGAAATGTGGAAGTGATCTCTACCTTCAAGAACTTTCCATGTTGAAACAAAGCAAATGTACTTTGGGAACAGACAGGAGAGGTTTGGGTAAGGGAAACATTATGAATGAAGACAAAGGACCAGAAATCAACACGGAATGTTGATGGGGCAGTGAGGAAGCTGTCCGGACCTCTGTACTGGGTGTGTGTTCTGAGGCAATGAGGACATCAGGTTGGATAAGCAGGCTTGGCTGAAGTCATCCTGCAGCGTGTCTGTTAATCAGAAAGAATTTTGAACTTATGTGGAAGGACATAAGGAAAAATCCAGTGATAAGAGAATGACAAAAATAAAAGTGTCATTCTGGAATGCAAAGTCTTTTGCCATGTTCCATACATGTAAAGAAATGAAATAAAAGACAAACTATGGGGCAGTGCCTATAATAATAGCTTTACAAACATCTCATTTAATGCTCAAAACAGTTTTCTTTCTAGTAATTTGTCCATTTCACTTACCTAATTTCTTTGTATACAATTGATCAAAGTCTTCCTTTATAACCCTTCTTATATTTCTAAGGTCGGTAGTAATGCCCCTCTTTCATACCTGATTTTAGTCATTTGAGTCTTCTCTTAAGTCTCTTGGTCTGTCGAGCTAATAATTTGTCAATTTTGTTGATCTTTGCTAAGAACTAACTTTTGGTTTGGTTTATTTTCTATAACGTTTTTCTATTCTCTATTTCATTTACTTTCTCTCTAATCTTGTTTCCTTCCTACTATTCGCTTTGGATTTTGTTTGTACTTTTTTTCTGATTTCTAAGTAAGAAAAGTTATTGATTTGAAATCTTTTTTTATATTTTAACATTTGCATTCACAGGTATATCTCTCTAAGCACTGCTTTAGCTGCATCACATAAGTTTTAGTATGTTGTGTTTTCATTTGTCGCAAAATATTTTCTAATTTTTCCCTTGTGATTTCTTCTTTGACCCAATGGTTATTTAGAAATGCGTTAAATTTCTATATATTTGTAAATTTCCCAAATTTCTTTCACTTATTGATTCCTAATTTTATTCCACTGTCATTGACTAATATACTTTGTCAAATTTTAATCTTCTTAAATTCATTAAGGGTAGAAGATAAAGGGTACATCACTGTACTCCAGACCAGGCAACTGAGTGAGACCTTGTTTCCAAAAGAAATTTTTTAAAAAGCTTGAATTTTAAATGCTTTATGATCTAACATTTTAGTCAGTCCTAAAGAATATTCCACATGCATTTGAGAATAGTGTGTGTTCTGTTGCTGTTTAGTGTAATGTTCTGTAGATGTCTCTTAAGTCTAGCTGATTTACAGTGTTGTTAAAGTTTTCCACCTCCTGGTTGGTCTTCATTCTAGGTGCTTTATTTTGAAAGTGGAGTATTGAAGTCTTCAACTACTATTGTTGGATTATCTATTTCCTTCTTCAATTATGTCAGCTTTTGCTTCACGTATTTTGGGGCTTAGTTGTTAAGTGCATTAATGTTCATAATTGTTATATATTCTTGAAAGAGTGACCTTTTATTATTTTACCCTTCTTTGTCTCTAACAACAATTGTTTTCTTAAAGTCTATTTTGTCTGACATTAATATGACCGCTTTAATTATTTTTTGGATACTGTTTGCATTTTTCCCATGTTTTCTGCATTATTTTTCCCATTTTTTAGTTTTACCTATTTGTGTCTAAATTGGATCTAAAGTGTACTTTTTTTTTTTTGAGATGGAGTCTCACTCTGCTGCCCAAACTGGAGTGTAGTGGCACAATCTCAGCTCACTGCAACCTTTGCCTCCTGGGTTCAAGTGATTCTCCTGCCTCAGCCTCCCAAGTAGCTGGGACTACAGGAGCCTTCCATTATACCTTGCTAACTTTTGTATTTTTAGAAGAGACAGGGTTTCACCATATTGGCCAGGTTGGTCTCAAACTCCTGACTTTGTAATCTGCCCGCCTCGGCCTCCCAAAGTGCTGGGATTACAGTTGCGATCCACCGTGCCCAGCCTAATTCTTTCTTAAATTGACTGTTTAATTCATTTACATTTAATATAATTATTGATAAGATTATTTATACTTGCCATTTTGTTGTTCTATCTTTAACATTAAAAAAAATTTTCTTTTGGAAACAGGGTCTCACTCAGTTGCCCAGGCTGGAGTGCAGTGGAGTGATAACAGCTCACTGCAGCCTTTATCTCCCTGGCTCAAGCAATCTTTCCACCTCAGCCTCCTAAGTAGCTGGGACTACATGAATGTGCCACCATGCCAGGCTAAATTTTTTTTTTTTTAACTTTTAGTGGAGATGAGGACTTTTTATGTTTCTCTGGCTGGTCTCAAATTCCTGTGCTCAAGTGATCTTCTTGCCTCAGCCTCCCAAAGTGCTGGGATTACAGGTATAAGCCACCATGCCCAGCCTTCTATAATGTTCTTTTTATTCAACACAAACTGTTTTGTGTTAGATATCTTCTAGTTTGGCGTATTAATTCCTTGTCATTTTAAAAGGATTATTTTTAATATTTCTTATAAGAAATATCTGATAGTGACAGATTTACTTTTTGTTAACGTGAAAATACTTATTTCTCCTTCATTATTAAAGGATGGCTTTGCTGGATATAGAATTCTTGATTGATAGGTTTTTCTTTGAGCACTTTGAATATGAATATGTCATCCCACTGCCTTATGGCCTTCATGATTCTTTTTGGTGGCGGGGGGGTGGGAATCAGCTGTTAATATTACTAAGGATCCCTTGCACTTGTGATGAATTGCTTCTCTTTTCAATATTCTCTCCTTGTATTTGGATCTTCATGGTTTAATTACGATGTGTCTAAGATGGTTCTCTTTGAGTTTAATCCTATGTCTTCAATGTAAGGATTAATGCTTTTTTACCAAAACTGGGAAGTTTTTCACCCTTATTTCTTCAAGTATTCTTTTTGTTTCTTTCTCCTTTCCTTGTGGGACTCCCATTATGCATATGTTGGTATGCTTGATGGTGTCTCACAGACCTCTGAGGCTCTGTTCATCTTTTTTCATTCTTCTTTCAACTGAATAATCTCAGTTGATCTGTCTTCAATTCAGGTGATTCTTCTGCTTGCTCAAATCTGCTATTGAGCTCCTCTGTTAAATTTATTTCAGTCACTGTACTTTTCAACTCTAGAATTTGTATTCTATTCCTTTTTAAAAAAAAAACAAATCTTTTTTGATATTTTATATTTGGTGGGGCACTGTTCTGATACTTTCCCTTCTTATACAGGATTTCTTCTAGTTATCTGAACATATTTAAAACATCTGCTTTAAAGCCATTGTTTTGTTTGTCCAACTAGTATGGACTTCCTCAAGGAAGTTTTTATTGACTGTCTCCCGACTGTCATCATGTTTCTTTGGCCACACTTTCTTTATTTTTTATATATCATCAATTATTTGTTAAAATACTTGACATTTTAAATGATAACATCTGGCATTTTGAGAATCAGATTTTTCTCATTCCCCAAGGTTTGTTGTTGTTGTTTGTTCAGTGACTTTTCTAAACTAACTCTGTAAAGTCTATTTTTTTTTTGTCATGTGTGCCTCTAACGTCTATGCCCAATTAGCCTAGAGGACAGCTAACGATTGGACAGAGATGGCCTTAAATACCTGGAACTAATACATCTCCCAGTCTGCTGAGTGGCTGTGTGTGGTTAGCGCATGCCTTCAACACTCAGCCAAGAAGTTTACCACTCTACATTCGCCTTCACGTCCTGCTTTCCCAATGCCTCAAGTTTGGCCAGAATGAGAGCTTGAGGCTTTCTCAGGTCTTCCATGAACATGAACATAGCCCTGGGAATGCACACAGCTCTAGGCATGAGCAGGGCCTTTTAGATTTCCAGGAGCATGATGTTTAAGAACAAGCTATACTAACTTCTGGTGAAAAATATCAGAACAGTGGAACAGTGATTGGCTTTGGAAAGTGGGGGAATAAGAGAGGCATCTGGGGGAGGGGAGGGAACAACAATGTTTTATTTATTAATTGAGTTGGGTTATATGCTACATGCATTTGTCAAAGGAAGCTGAATGGCATACTTGAGATTTTTACCTTTAGCCACCAGTAAATTTTATCTAAAAAAAAAAAAAGTGAACAAATATTGAATTGTAGATAATGATATGCATGACACATACTGAAGTTTTTAGGGGTAAAGCCTGCAACTTACTTTGAAATGTGCAAAAAATAACATGGCTTGATAGCTTATAAAGCAAATAAGGAACAATGTTAATTGTTGAACCTAGATGGTAATAGGTAAAAACTGTGCAGTTTTAACTTTTTATTTTTAAACATTTTTATAACAAACTATTGTGGAAGAAAGAGTAGTAAAAGATACTATCTTCCACTACACAGACCTGGAAAATTCTTTTTGTAGTAAAATTAGAAGATAATATGAAAAAGGTAAAGATGCAGAATACTTAAATAACATTATTTTTAAGGTCCGTCTATCAACCTTATTTGGTCCAACTGATCATTTTTTAAATAACTTTTTTCATTTAGCTTCCAGGACCTACACTCTTCTAGCTCCCCTCCAACTTCACTGTGTGTTCCTTCTTGGTGTCCTTTGCTGGTTCTTCCTCTTTCTTCTCATCTCTTTACAAGAGAGTGTCCCCGAGACTCACCCCTTGAACATCCTCTTACTATCCTCATTCTCTTGGTGATCTTTCCAGTCTCATAGTGTTAAATTCCATCCATTTGCTCATAGCTCTCAATTTTATATCTCTAGCCCTAAGTTTCTCCTCTGAACTCCAGATTCCTTACTTGATATTTCCATTTGGAAATCTAATAGATAATTCCAATTACCCAGGCCCAAAACAGAACTTCTGATTTCTGACCCTACCCCTAAATGTGTCTCCTGTTTCCTGTGCTGTTTTCCTCATCTCCGTTGATGGCAACTCCATCGTTCCAGTTGTTCAGATCAAGACCCTGGTAATCATCCTTGACTCTCTCTCTCTCACATAACCCAACATCCAATCAGGATGCCCTGTTGGCACAGACTTCAAACTGTAGCCAGAACTTGGCTGTTCCTTAGCACATGCTCTACACCTTCCCTTGTACAACTCATCCTCACATCTTGCCTGTATTATTGCAATAAACCTGCAGAAGACGACACCCAGATGGATGTGTTAACACATAACGCTGCTTCTGTCATACTCTGCTCAAAACTTTTCACTGGCTTCCCATCTCGCACAGAGTAAGGCTAAAGTGCCTCCTGTGGCTCTCAGATCCTAGACGGTTCCCCTTCATCATCTGCCAGCTCATCTCCTGCTACTCTCCCTGCTGCTCCCTCCCCTTCAGCAGCACTGGCCTTGATGCTACTCTTGGAACTCACTAAGTCTATTCCTACCTTAGGGCCCCCCCACAGTGGTTGTTCCCAGATGTCTGTTAGTTAATTCCTCCACCTTTTCCAAATCTTCACTTAATTCAACCTTCTCACCCAATTTAAACTTCCAACTTATTCTGGTATTCCTGAACTCATACTCTCAGGTTTTTTTCCTTCATACTAATCACCCACTAGCATGTACTTATTTATTGTATTTATTACTATTTGTTGTCTTCTGCTAAAAAGCAAACTTGACAAAGGTAAACTTTTTTCCTCTTTTCTCTCTGATGTATCCTAAGAATCTAGCTAAGAACCTAGCACATAGTAGGTTCTCAGAAAATGTTTGCTGAATGAGTAACAGGGATGTACTGTACAAAGTACGAAGGTGACGCAGAGGAAGAAATGATTGATTTTGCCAGGGATGGTCTTGAGAACTTAAGCATGAGTAATGCAACATAGTTTTACTAAACTACATACATGTTACACATGCAGTCATGAATGCCTTAGACATTAAGCATATTTTACAGAGCCCCTTGCAAGCACCAGTCATCAGTGGAGACTGTACAGATGAAAATAAAGAGGCCGAAGCAGAACTGGTGCTGAACAGCCATGTTTTGTATTTTGAAGGTAGTGTCAACATGTCCTCATGGATTGGACACTGGATGAGAAAGAGAGACAAGGATGACTCCCAGAGTTTTGCCTTAGAACTTAGTCTCAGGCTCAGTCCACTCCAAGCTGTAGACGTTTAAACCTTCTTTTTCAGAGATCTTGGACTAGGAATAATATCTTTAACAGGAGTCACCAGGGAGGGGCACCCAAGGGAGGAAGAAGTAAACATATTTAAATAGCCTAAGGAGGGGCCAAGGGAAGCTGAGAAAAATGGAGTGAACCCCATAATCCTTCTTAACTCATTACAGTATAATAAAAGCATGTACAATGTGAGAGCACTTTCTTAGGAATATTTAACCATACCACAAGAATATCTGTTAGTTATTTTCTATTATCAGCAAGAAAAAAATGTTTATCAAAATGTTCCAATCCAATGCTTCAGTATACACACACACACACACACACACACAGTAGTAAGTTATAATGATTTATGAAAAAGCTCTACATATAATAGAAATTTCAAAATGCCTTTTTAAATCATTTATTAGAAGACCTATTAAAATCACTCACATGAATTTATTATTACAGTAATCAGCCCTGGTAACCGAGTAAGAGTTTGTTTTGATCCATTAATCATACATATTAAACAAATCTCCTCAAAACCACTAAATCCTAACCCTGAGGCAAGCAAAGTGAGGAGCTCTTGCCCCAGAACCATTTCTCTGGTGATTAAAAATGGCAATGCTTTGCCTACTAGCACTTCAAAGCATTGGCATCAGGAAACCAGCTTTCTGCAATTGCAATCTATTTGCACCCAGGCTGGTATCCAGTGTGACAATGGGCAGGCTCAGGCTCCCCAGGAACCTTGGTGGGTGATGACACAAGCAGCAGCTGCCCCCACCCCAGCCCTCATGCCTCTGTGACCAGGTTGTCAGTTCTGTGGGTCCCTGAGGAGGATCATTTGCTCTTGTCACCTATGGAGATAACAGACACATTGGCAGGGCACCTGCTGCCACCCACGGCTGATGGGAGTACATAGTCAGTACTAGGTAACAGATGTTCCAGTGCAGCACTGTCACCCCCAGACCCATCGAGAGAATACGGCTATGGTTTCACAGCATCACTCATTACCAGCTCTCTCCCTGACACTCAGTCTCCAAGCCTTTTGAAATTGCAAGAAAGGGGAAGAATTGCCATAGTTTTTCATCTAGAAGATTGTAAATTAGTTCAACACCTTCCAACTCTATGCTATAGAAACAGTTCAACCACAGGCAAGATAAATTTTTTTTCAGGATATTCTGAAATAAGTTTAAATCAAATCAACATATAGTTGTTTTTCAATTAGGCTTTAAAAATCTGTCAGAATATTTCTATGTTGAAGAGAATACAACTGTGGAAAACGATACTTGCTTCAGAAGACAGATGCATGAGAGTGCTGATGAGGCCAGAGGCTCCCCCGGACATCCCTCTCAAGGGCGCTGCCCCACTTGCAAGAGCCAAATTCCATATCATGCAACCAACTCTGACTCCCTGTTCATAACTGACTGGGCCAGGGGTGGCCACCAGATTCAAGGGAAGCCTACAAGCCAGAGTGACCTGTGACCTGAAGCAAAACAATGAGTTTGGATAAACCTTAACTTCAAGAAAATAGAAAATCAACAAAGCACTGTGTCACATGTTATAGATTTATCTGATGGTATGGACAGATGTCCACATATGCCCATAAATGTCCAATTCTCCCAGGAAAAAGTTCATGCACCTTTCCAAACTGAATGACCTTAACGTCTTAAGATTTGCCTATGTAAGATTTGCAACTTATTAATTTGCTTTTAGTGAAGTATAACTTCTATCTTTGCCCCACATTCTACTTTTCTTTATCTTAGGGTTGCTTGTTTATTTATGATACTTGTGCTTGGCAATTAAAATTAATATTGTGTATATGTCAGTGTTCATGACCCATTTGTGTGCTTTAGAGGTGTTGGGGTTACGTGACCCACTGAATTGCATGCTTCATGGAGGCCTCTGGTTCTGAGTGGAGAGATCAATCAACCATGACAAAGTGCTTATGAAAAGTTGGCCTTCAAGGAATAACTTCCCTCTCCAATATTAAAGATGCATAAATTATTCAACCTCTTCAAAGAGGGTTTTACAGAGAAATATTCAAAGTCATTAAACATCACTTTTCTTTTCTTAAAGAACATCTTCATTTGGAAACCAGCCAAAGACAAAGTAGTTAACCAATTTTAGCAGTGAGAAAGCTTTCCCTTCATTTAACACAGTTTATATTCTGATTTTTGGATAAGTTTTGTCCACCTGAAATGCCTACACAGAATTGGTGCCTAAGAACACAACTGTTACTAGTTCTTAAAGAGTTTATTTATAACTCATCCCTAAAATTTCCCCTCCAACTAAGGAAAAAAAAAATCCTTCAGATAGTTTAAAAGGAAAGAGCTTAGCTGTTTTTAAAGACCAAGTGAGATAAACCAGAAAATCTGAAAACAGACATGAGCTGGTACAAAGCATAGGCACATTTTAAGCAACAGCATACCTACTAGAATAATGTTGGACATCAAGTGTATTTTCAGATAAGAACAAAATCACCAAATTTTCAAAGTTTGTTTTTAATTGTTTAAGAAACATATTTACTTCCTATGCTTTTTCCCTAGAAATTTCCATTTGTGGAGAACAAACAGCAATACTGTCTAATATTTAGTTTGCTGAGAACAGGAGGTATAAATGCCTCCTCAGTCATCCAACCCTTTCTTTCCTTTAGAGAGGAATCTCTCCATAGTTATTACCACTGTTGCTGTTATGTATTTCCAATGGCATTGCCCCTGAAACCTCTTTTGAAAAAAAAAATGTAGGCAAGAAACTGATCTACTAAAATCTTAACTCCCTTTACATTTGTGTTCGTTTCTTTCCATTTCCACACATTTACTTTGGATCATATTATATTAACTCAGGTTAAACTGTCCTCTGATATGGTTAATGCAGAGGTATTTTTTGGACGATAATCAGAGATGTGTTTTCTTTTCTTTCTAACCTTTTAGGTTTCAACCTTTCCTTCCAGTGGAATAACACTAATTTGACTGTCTCTTCATGAATTGGCCATCAATATCCATCTATTATTTTATATTTGGAGCTTTGGCCTATTAAAATAATGAACACAAAAGTACTCTACAGAAATTTCTGAATGCCTGGTAAAGATTCTTAATCAATAGCACAGTTTTCCGTAATCAAACAGTGGTAGGTAGGAACTCAAAGCAGTTTCTACTTGGGAGAGCTCACATATTGCTGCACTGCATCTCTCCAAAAATCCACTTCTGTGGCTGAGCCCTAATTTATTTAAATTCTGGTGCTCCACTTTAATTTACGTAGTCTTACTAAATCTAAAATGCCACCAGATTTTCCCGTGTTTCACATCCAGCGTGATTTGGTCAATTAAACCCTCAAGTCCGTAACACTCCCACAAAAGACAGGAAAAATGATAAGGTTTTGGAGAGACTTAAAATCTACACATATAAATTAGAATGTCTTAAATATGTTTCAATCGAGAAAAAACTTTTTTAAAAGAATTCTGTCCTTTTGGCTATGATTCTCAACTGGGAGTGATTTTGCTTCCCCAAGCAACATCTGGCAGTATCTGGAGATATTTTTGACTGTCACAACTGGGCTGAAGTGCTACTGAGAGTACTGGCCCAGGATGTTGCTAAACATCCTACAGTTCACAGGACAGCTCAGATAGCGAAGAATTATCTGGCCCCAAACTCCAGTAGGATCAAGTTTTAAAAACTCTGCTTTAGACCATAATTCCTAACTCTGGTTTTGCAATTCATAGAATATCTCCTAGGATTCTCAAAGGTTATTCCAAAATTCTTTTAAAAAATTCATTACAATTCACTTTAAATCTGGGGAGAAAAAAAAAAAGCAATGTGGTCATTTGGGAAAGCAGGGTATCACCAAACAAAAACTGGCGAAGTAACAAATTCCAACAAATTTGAGTTTCATGAATACAAATGCTTTAAACAAATTAAACAATTTTAAACTTTAAATTTTATAGCATTTATGTTGTCTGGCATTCAACGTGATCAGACCTATAAGCCAAATGCCCAGCAGTTCACTGTAAATTCTACAAATATGAGGCCATCTGAACAACCCAAGGAAGTAGAAATAACTCTCATGAAGGACCACAGCCAAGCACCTGGGTGCTGCAGACAACAATGAAGTTCTAGGACTTGACCTTTTATGTGCTGCCAAGACCCTTGGATCCTAAAAACCTATGGTCATCACATTCGAAATTTTGTATCTTATTTCTTCCTGGAAAAGCAAGCAAGCAAGAGTGCACAGGGGAATCTGGGGGATCCTGGGAGATAATAGTGGTGGGTTTCCTTGACTCTAGATTCCTTCATAGAAGGTGTAGCTCAGGGTTCTCATCTGAGCACATATTGGAGCTTCTCCACGATGTGACAGGCAGTCCTGTACCAAGGGTTAAACTTACCCAATCTTTGACTGAAGGAGACCTATTCCAGTCTGTGGGTCACAGCTGAGTGTTTTAAAGACGTTCCCAGGAAGTAAGTAGGATTACCTGTTTATTTGAACCAATTGCCACTTTGCTCATCGTAAAATCTGTATCTGTTTGGAATATAAGTTTCGTTACATGTTCCAGTTTCAACCTACTGAGAAAGCATTGTGTAGACTAGTGAAGGATTCCAAACCCTGGTGAAAACGGGGGTTCTGAGATCAATTAAGAAAGGCTGGGGATAAGGAGAAATACCTGCCCTTTTGGATCTATTCCCTACAACTTTCACAAATAAGTAAAACTTGAATATCCCACCCAGCCTTAGGGCCTATAATTATTTTCTTTAAATTATTATTATGTCCAGTAACTTTTCAGTTTTTTTCTATGAACTCATTTTATCTCCTTAGTTTTCATCTATATGCACTTCCTTTGCAATCTTACCTAGTCTCATAGCTCTAAGTATGACTTAAAGGTTACTGACTTCCAAATTATTATCTCCAACTCAGAACTCTTCCCTAAATTCTAGAATTATATCTGCAACTGCCTACTCCACTGTACGCTTATTAGAGATCCCAAATGTAAGATCTTAGGCAAAAGTGAACTTCCCTCCTCCAACCTGTTCTCTGCACCGACATGGGTGGCCATCAGGAGACTGAAAATGATGGCTGAGCGAGTCTAGAAAGAGAGATGAATGAGATGACCCACCTCTCCCCATCCATGTGTACTGGCATGGAAGAAACCTGAAACTCTCCCCACAATCTCTCTAAGGCAACAGAAGATAGTTGAGAGTAAAGAGCCACCATTCCTGCTGGGGACTCCATAGCAGAAACTCAGGAGTGAATGTCCACAGAGAGGAGGAGGAGGATTGCAGGAAGGCTGCAGTGCCAATGTAGGCAGAGATATGGAGATGGCCAAGCCCTCATGAAGAGCTGTTGTCATGATCTGAATGCTGGTGTGCTCCCAGATTGATATGTTGAAACCTAATCCCCAATGTGATAGTATTAAGAGGTGTGGCCTATAGGGAAGTGATTAAGTCATGAGGGTGGAGCCCTCGTGAATGGGATCAGTGATCTTATAAAAGAGGCCTGAGGGAGCTTGTTTTCCCCTTCTACTATCTGAAGACATGGCTAGAGGTGAATGAAGCAGAGAGTGAGCCTTTGATCTTGGGCTTCCCAGCCTTTAGAACTGTGAGAAATACATTTCTGTTGTTTACAAATTACCCAGGCTAAGGTCAGAGCAGCCCAAGTGGACGAAGACCCTGGCCAGGCTCTGTGAGCAGCACCAGGTACCAGCTGCTCCAAGAGAACAGATGATGGACACCACAGTAGGGAGTGCTGGGACAATAAAGGTTGATACCAAACACTAAGCTGGATGAGACCTGTCAGTGCAGTGAGGCCTGGAGGACAGAACATGAACCAGATCCTCTTGCCCTCCATCATGATGCTGCATAAGTCTATCTCCTAACCAAGAGCCAATGGGGAGCAAGGAAGAGAAAACTTGACAGAAAAGAACAGTACAGTTAGGGAGTTTGAAATCTGCATAGAAATAAAATGAAAAAAAAATGAACTCATTGAATATTTACTCAAAAGACAACATTTTCAACCCTGCAGAAACTGAGCTACCTTGAAGTAGCAAAATCATATTCTCTCTTACCCACAGAAATGGTGACTGATGACCAAGTTGAATTTACCTATAGAAAAAAAATGAAAATTCTCTATATGACCAAGTTGAGACTGTAAATTTCAAACCCACTAAATACGTAAAGAGAACATATAAATACATACGTCTGTTGAGCTCACTTCAAGGCCAACCTGTCTCTATTATGGTTGTATTTTAATGTTTAAATAAATTATAAATTTAAAATGTGTGTTATTTAAATATATGCTCAGCAGCCACAACAGGATATAAGCAAACCTCTGCTGTGAGTTTCTAGGAAAAATAAAAAGTAAACCTATTGTTGAGATCCTAAATAACAGCTTATATTTCCAGGCATTTGTTGGTCATGTGCACGTAAGGCCAAAGGTCTGTTTCTGTTAGCAACACCCTATTGTCTTGCTCAAAAGCAATCATTAGTGAGATCAATATGTCCAGCAATCTAACAAAACGCTGGAAATACTGTAGTCCTCAAATGCCACAATGCTTCCCAAAGTCACTGATGGTCAGCACAAAGCAATAATGACAGATATCCAAATAGACTGCTTTCTTTGTTACCACCCTAAAGCAATTTTTTTAGCCCGTGTATAAGTGGAGAACACATGTTGTCTAATGGCTATTGCAGTGGAATATTGTTATTTTTTTCCTCTGTTACTGCCTATGAATGTTTCAGATGGAAATGACGTGATTATGAAGGGAGGGACAGCAAATCTCCTTCCCCTGGGAGTAAAGAGAATGAAACCTCGTTCCTTTATAATCACCCATAAATATTTATGTTTTATTGTCCATTAGTCTTTGCATTACAAAAGAGGCATATTCTTTTATTTTTCATTATTTAAAGAATAAATTTAGACTTTATGATGTACAAATAATATTGGACTTCAGGGTCAGTTTTTCTGTTTTAAATTACTTTCTGCTTATAACAAAAAATGCAAATTTTCTAAAATCAGAATTAAACAGTATGTTAATAGAGCCTCAAAAATAAGATTCTGAGATCCTCGTTATGTATAAGACCTAAATAATCCCCTTAGATTCAAACTATCCATTTGATTTATCAACATGTTATTGGCTGAAAATATAATTGAGGCACAAAGAGGCTGAATGGTTGTCAGTGAAGGAAGAGTGAACTGTTTCCATTTCTAGACTGGACAGATGTTGGCCAGGCACAAGCATTTTATACTTACTCTGCAAACAGTTAATCCTTATAAAATGTAAATCTCAAGGAATTTAATTTTTCATGAAATACTGACCATAAATAATCACCATTTGCCCTGTTGAGATAAAGGGACAAACCCTTCCATTTATCCCACCCAAGTGCTACAATACTACGCCGAGGGGAAATTCTTGTCCCCATGACACGGACTATGTTGGTGTTATGAGAAAACCTCAATCCCTACCGTAAGCTAAATTAAACATAAAGCCCCTAATCAATGGAGAACACATCTTTATCAGGCAAATTGAGGGTAATTTTAGAATGCAAAATGTAGTTTGGCTAATCTTTTATTTGTATGTCACTTGTTCTCACAGTCCAAACCCGACCCTGTTCCTGTGGCATAAAATACTTTCAAATTCCATAATTTCAATATGAACAACCATGACACACACTAATGAACAGAGCATGCAAGCTCCTTTTCTGGTTCTGATGGCTCACTGGCTTTTTAAATGCTGAGGCTTGAACAGCGTGAAGGAGTTCTCAAGGGTAAAACAGTAAATAGAAACGTGCAAACTGCCAGGGGACCTTCTTCTTTTGTGGTCAGGAAATTGGTTTCTTGATCATCTCAGAGGTAAACAGAATACATTACGAGTGCACCCAAACATGCAATATGTCGTATTATGCAAAATAAATGGTGTAGGTATATCACTGTGTTTCTAGGTAGCATGGAACCATCTGGGATAAATGAAGCAGATTTTTTTCATTAAATCAGAAAGGCTGATTTAAGAAGGAACTAGGAAGGAACAACTGTTAACTTGCAGGCTTTTTTCTTCTTCTAATTAATATAAAATCAAATGAAATCAGACTGCCTTGCAAGTACAATGTCACAGTTTACAGTTTGTCTTCTACAGGGTGTAGAAGTCCGTATTTGCTGAATAGAATAGAACAGGAAAATGCCACCTAAACATCGAAATATTCATATAGGGAGGAGAGATTTTAAAATCTCAATTAAAATTTGAATTTAAGTCTGGGTTAAGTCTAAGTTTAAGCCTAGAAGGTTAATTCTTATCAAAGATATGTTTTTGCAATTTTAATTTCAGGAAATAGAAGGTTTTTTAAAATCCAGGGTTACTTAAGGTACAAAATAAAAGTAAGAAGAGCAATATAATTTCTTTGACTATAGTACTGACCCACTGATAATCTTCTCAGAGGGGATAATCTTCTCAAATAATTAATCATCTTAACCTTCTCCAGGAGAGAATCAATATGCTATTTCCACCCTAATCATTCATCCTGAACTATAGTTTTTTCCTAAGGAAATGAAAGATGTTTAACATAGTACTAAAAGGTCCCAATATCTTGGATTAGTAAACCCTTCCACTGACATATGAAAATTACAGATGGGAAACAGATCAAACGACTGGAGCTTTATAAGCAAATGCATACATTAAAATGTGAGGGTAAACCAATTCTAAAATATTTAGTGTCATACAAACTTCTGAATTTTAGTTTATTTCCTTCAAATCATTAACATTTAACCTAAAGAGAAAACAAAATGGACTTCAAAATAGAAACAAGTGATTGGAGAATTCAGGCAGACAAGCACTTTTGGCTTTATTACTTACATATCCTGGGACTTGAAATTGCCAAATAACAGTATCTTTTCTCAATTTCTCTTTGCAAACATTAACAAACCCTTAGAGAAGAACGCATGACTCAAAAAAGGAAATAATTGAGGCCACCTAGATATTAACATACCAAATATCAATAAAGAAAAATAAATTATTAAAGAAAAGTCTACAATTAAAAAAAAAGATGCAATCATTTTACAACCAGCACTAACAAGTCCCAGATATAAGAATTAAGTGCCTATATAAAGGTGCCTGGCACATCCTAGGTACAGGAGATACATGTTGCATGGAAGAATGAATGAAAGAATGAAAAGGAAAATCTATTTTTAAAAAGTGATTTGATGATTAATTTTATTTTACCTAGGATTACTACATACTTTGCAGGGCCAATATAAAGTAAAAATTTAGGACTCCTTGTTTAAAAGTTCTTAAAACATCCTTCTTTACTTTGTACACGTTTTAATCATTGCATGATCACACCTTTGCGTGGTTTCCTGTACTTGTCTGTAATTCCACAGTAACCTGGTAAAGTCTCCTTGTCTCTTACACAGTTCCTGGCCTTTGGTAGATCACTCAGATTTTAATTGAGATAAACAATCCTCACATCTGGGTCTCTCTTTGTAATTTTATCTTCTTGAAGGGTTTCAAGCTTGAGTGTGGAATTGAATCTGATTATAATAAATTATAATGCTGATTTCAGGCAGAGTCAAAGTCCTAAATTGAACTGGATATTGCCAACATTTAATTCTCCATGAAATATCTGGTCTGACTAATCTTTTAATTTATTACACCATTTTATTCAGTTTATTAAATGCTTCAATTTGCTGGGTAAGTTTTCTCCTCACAGGCCAAACTACATTCACTTGAGTTAGTCCTTGATGCACCTAAGCCCCAAATAACCGAAATCACGAATCACTTTAGTCTTGTTTTGATAACCCACTTTTAGGAGGATAGAAGCCAGCATGTTTGGTGGGGAGTGATCTTAGACATTGTTAAGTTCTGCATCCATGCTTTAAAAATGGTGGGACTGAGGCAATCTTACAAATAGTCGTTGTTTCCATGACACCACAATCACTTTTTCTCTCCAAGCTTCATGGCCAAGACTGCTGGATGTTTCCCTGTGTATACTCTCTCCTTTCATCTTAATATAACTCAATTACTTTAGTGGAGCACATGGCCCCTGGAAGAAACATGACCTTTCCCAGCCTTCCTTGCAGCTAGGTGGGACCACATGGCCAAGTTCTGACTCCGGAGATGTAAGCAGAACTATAGTGTGCATCCTTTGGAAACTGCTATTTGAAAAGGGACTAACTCTTCTTTGGCTACTTTTCTTTCCTACTGACTGGAACACTGACATAATGACTGGATTTCAAGCAGCCATTTTGTACCATGAGGTAGAAGAACTGAACTACAGTTGGCAGAGAAATAAAATAGAAGGAGTTTGGGTCCCTAACACTATGCCATAAAAGCCCTGGACTACCTATTTCCAGATTTATTTTACAGAGGAGAAATAAATTCTATCTTGTTCAAACCAAAATTGTTTTGAATCTTGTGTCATATGCGGATAAGCCTGACCCTAACTGATATAACTCACATGCCTTATCTTTTCCTTTATTTGACTTCATCTACTTGGAGATCTCACCTCCACCACCATTAATATTAGGTCCACTTTATCTTTCTAATAAATCAGAACAACTCCCTGTCTGTCCCAGGTCGTATTACTGCTGATTCAGAAAAGTAAGTTCCAGTACAGAGCCTATTTTGGCCTGATCACCTGTGTTTTCTGTTTAACAGCCTACAATTCCCCTAGTATTCAGGTCCTGCTAGATTCTGATTCACTAATTGGGACTCAATTGTGCTCAATGTTCTATATTTATTAGGCAATGGAGCACCATGAAACACTGAAGAATGGATTTTCACTAAAACCTGAAAAAAATGGTTCTTGTTAGCACTACGTAAATCAGAAAATGTAATTCGCTACAATTACCCCGACACACACAAACATGCGCGCGAGCACACACACACACACACACACACACACACACACCCAAGCCTTCCTGCTAAATGAGATCCTGTATTTCCAGGTTATCTTTGTGAGAATATGCACAATGATCCGGTTAACACAGAGAAAACAAAGTTGGAAAAGGTAGAGCAAATGTCTGTAAGTCGGGCCACCAGTCAGTGAGCACCTTATTTCCTGATGCAAGGACTCAGGACATAGTAAGCCATACTCCCTCGCCATCAACCCTGGGATGGCTGCCACATTTTAGAAAGACGTTTTTATCAATGGTGTCTAAATATAGAAAGCTGTTTCGAAGAACATTACTTATTAACAACCACAACAAGAGATACACTTAATGGAAAGCGGAATATCTGTCACTGTCCAAGTTTGGGGGACTTAGCTGGGTGCGGCAACAGGAAAGGCAGATGCAAAATGTCAAGTCCTTGTCCTGGGCCCGTCTGCAACTCGCTTGGCATCACCTTTACCTCCTACAGGTGTGGCTGCACAGCCCCTTTGAGGTTAAGAGAGCAACCCTGAAGCTTAACACATGAGAACTGGCTGGAAACATCCTTTAGTGCTCATCAAAGTTCAGCAGGATAAGAAAAACTTAAATATTTGCACAGCAAAGTCATAGGTAAGAGGAGGAATATCTTCTAAATTGAGAATGAAGTATGGCATTATATTTAAATGTATAAAATATACACACATATATCTATCTATATATATCTGTCTGAAATGTTATAAAGCAAATAATTAATGTCTCCAACACACATGGAAATTAAAAGCCAGACATATTTTTCTGCTAAGAACTCACTGCTGCAAGCACATCTTAAATTCCAATACAAAAAAAGAATGAATCACACACTCAGAACCATTTTCTCTTCCAAACTATTTTTATTTTACTTTGAAATTCTAAGAAGCTGTCTCACCTACACATAAATCACACTACCAATGTGCTTTTTATTCTATAAAATAGAAGCCCATTTTACTAGAGAACCTATCGACATCTCTGTCCTTCAGCTAATATTCTGCTTTTTTATTAAATCTCACTTTTATAAAATGACAAGCATTACATTTCAGTCTCTTCAACATCTATGCAGTTTATGAAAATTAGCAAGGCCTAATTTCAATTCCTGCTTTTATACCCCAATAAGCCTGGGGCACAGAAATCAAGACTGAGGCAGCCGTCCTATCAGAAGTTTTTGGGCAGGTCACAACCTAAAAAGGAAAGTCATCTCATGGGTGGTCACTCCAAACATCTGATTCAGCTGTGAATATCAGGGCAGGGTTGACATGTACATGACCTAGAAATGATACTGGCATTATAACATATTCTTTTCACACACACGCAAGGATTCATAAAGTGAAAGGAGACAAATAAGTGTGGTAGTGTCTGTAAAACGGCAGCATTCTCCCCCTCAGGCCAGGCTTAAATTGCAGGCTTAAATTCTTCCTCCTTTGAAATTATATAGCGATCCTGGAATACTGGTACTAAGGACTTAGTGTAGAATAAAGAAGGGGCAAATTTGTTCACAAGGCTAGAAATAAAATATTCCAGTTGTCAGTAGTGTCACATTTGAACACCTAGCCCATCGTCCTGCCCAAAAATGAGGGCCTCCTTTTTTGTTCTGGAAATTAGCAGACATGTGGTAAAATTAAGTAAGCAAAGCCATGGAGAGAGATTTCTGAATTGTGAATGCCAACCTTTGCTCTGACACTGCCTATGTAGTTGTTAGTTATTTAATCTATTCACCTCTAAGATAAACCTAATGGCAGTTCTCTTCCATGTGAGAGCATGAAGAGATAATTCACAAAAGAACACTGACTGCTAGATTGTCAAATCCAAAGCTTTTTGTAAGTACAGAGCCATCATCTAACATTATTTATTGAGGGGCTATGGGACAAGGTGCTTTTATAAGCAGGTGCAGCTCAGCTGAAATCTGAAACATCATCAACGTGCATAACAAGCACAAATCATACTCGAAGGCTAACGTGTTAGGAAAGTCAGCAGTTTCTTGTTTAATAACCTAATATCAAGGGAAGGCATCTGAGTAACATAAAAACATTCAGAACATGTTCAGAATATATCCTTCTCTATATTTTCTGAGATTCAGTAAGTTATTTTGGCTTGTTTCAAAATTAACATAAACATTAAATAAATGTGTCATAACAGATACATGAAATATCAGATATAATTTAAAATGATGTCAGTTCAACAAAAGTATACATATCACCTTGTTCCTTTTGTACTTTAGTTACAAGGACATAAAAACATTGGTTTTGCTTTCCTCTTGTCTCTGTCATGTACTCCTATTTATTTCAGTATTATACATACATGAATAATATATACAATACAATATAGGCTGAATTTCCCTTATCTGAAATGCCTGGGAACAGAAGTGTTTCAGATTTCAGATTTTGGAGGATTTGAGAATATTTACCTAATACTTACTGATAGAGCATCCCAAATCTGAAAAACCCCAAATGCTTCAATGAGCATTTGCTTTCAGTATCATGTTGATGCTCAAAGAGTTTTGGATTTTAGAGCATTTTGGATTTCAGATTTTCAAACTTGAAATGCTCAATTTGTATTAGTTTATGAAGTCCTTTACTGTGACTTTTTTCATAAAATATATTTTGATTTTAGCTTTTCTGGTTAAACAAGACAATACAAAAATATAATTATCTTCTAATGGTCAAATTTAGAAGCCATCAAGATGTTCTTAGTTTTCAACGTTGGAAGTGACTACATTACCATTCATCTTACATAAAGCACTACATTAGAATGACTTAGCAAGTAATTTCTTTAAAAAAGGACAAAAAAGTGGTTATATTATTAGAAATCCTTCATTTTTCTAAAGCCTAATAATCAGTTCTAGAGAATACTCGAGAATTATATCTTAAGAACATCAAGAGCTCATTTGTGACACTAAGTAAAACACATGGTGTAACAGACATTTCTGTTCTTCCTATCATAAAGCCACAGGGACTACATGACTAGAAAAACTGAACTAGTAGGAACATACTGAAAAGCAACTGAAATTCATTTACTTTAAAAAAAAAATGATAAATTGAGCTGGATTTTATTTTGAAACTAAATTAATTTTTTTCAAAACAATAAGTCTTTACTTCAAGAACAGATTAAATTTTATGATTAACAATGGTAGGCTACTGACCTGGCAAGTATTTAAATGCAAAATTCTCAACTTTTTAGTAAAGCTAAAGTCTAAAAAGATGTCTATACACAATCATTTAAAGTTTGAAAGTCTAAACATAAATACAAACTATCAGTGCAAACAGCTACTAGTCTGACTTCCCAGAGCAAATAAAAATCTACCAATTTAAGTATGTTCTAAACCTAGAAACAAAACTGTATGCAGTTAAACCCTGAACATCTATTGTTGATAATTACTAAAGAATTCAAAAGGCAGAGACAGATAATAGGACTGAGGCTGACAACCATCCACAGAAGAGGGAAGCCTCATGGCTCATTCTGTCTAGAGCTGATGTAACAAGAGCACCCATGTTCTAGTGACTGAGAGCTGGCCCATTCAAGAAGGTGTGTTGAAGGGTTCTTTTTGTCAGAGGGTTCATATCTGGAATTCTACTCCAACCTTCTGTCAGTTCTCCATGTCAGCCTGTTTTTCCTCTTCAAGTCTACGGATCAATAAAATTGTGTTTCAAAGCTCCTGTAATGTATGTTTTTAATCCAGACCTAAATATTACACACATAAAATCTGAGTCCTAGAGAATAAATGTTGCAAGGAACTTAATGTCCTGTGTCCTCATTCTAATTAGAATGAGTGGTCAAACCATCCTTTCCAAACTGGAAGGATAGTTTTGTTTTCACCAGTAGCTGCACCCTAACATGAGTCACCACCACAATCAAGTTACAAAACAATTCCTTTTCCACAAGGATCTCTCACACTTCCCTTTTAAAACCACACTCACCTTCCTCTAGCCATCCCACCCCGGCCTCATCCATAACCCCTTGAATTGCTCATCTATTCTCCATTTCTATAATTTTGCCATTTTGAGTGATTTAGTGAAAGACATGTTTCCTCACTATACTAATTTTGTGGAAATTCAATTTTCATGGCATTTAATTATTCCCCACCATCTACAGTAGCAAAAAAAAAAATGCTTCAGAGCAAGAAGAACTGCATCCCAAATATTTCTCTTCCATTCAGAACACAGGGAACATGTTATTGTTGCTTAATAGCAGAAACTGTAATTCTAGCCAAATAACTACAGAAGAAAATTTCTTGATCACATCATCTACTGCATCAAAACATAAAGCCCTTATTTGAACACATCAAGTGTTTTAGAAGCACCTTCTTCCATTGATCTATGTCTCTGTTTTGGTACCAGTACCATGCTGTTTTGATTACTGTAGTCTTGTAGAATAGTTTGAAGTCAGGTAGCGTGATACCTCCAGCTTTGGTCTTTTTGCTTAGGATTATCTTGGCTATGTGGGCAATCTTTTGGTTCCATATGAACTTTAAAGTTGTTTTTTTCAGTTCTGTGAAGAAGGTCAATGGTAGCTTGATGGGGATAGCATTGAATCTATAAATTACTTTGGGAAGTATGGCCACTTTCACGATATTGATTCTTCCTAACCACGAGCGTGGAATGTTTCTCCATTTGTTTGTGTCCTCTCTTATTTCCTTGAACAGTGGTTTGCAATTCTCCTTGACGAGGTCCTTCACAACCCTTGTTAGTTGTATTCCTAGGTATTTTATTCTCTTCATAGCAATTGTGAACGGAAGTTCGCTAATGATTTGGCTCTCTGTTTGTTATTGGTGTATAGGAATGCTTGTGATTTCTGCACATTGATTTTGTATCCTGAGACTTTGCTGAAGTTGTGCATCAGCTTAAGGAGATTTGGGGCTGAAATGATGGGGTCTTCTAAATATACAATCATGGCGTCTGCAAATAGAGACAATTTGACTTCCTCTTTTCCTAACTGAATACTTTATTTCTTTTTCTTGCCTGATTGCTCTGGCTAGAACTTCCAATACTATGTTGAATAGGAGTGGTGAGAGAGGGCATCCTTGTCTAGTGCCAGATTTCAAAGGGAATGTTTCAATTTTTTGCCTATTCAGTATGATATCGGCTGTGGGTTTGTTGTAAATAGCTTTTATTATTTTGAGATACATTCCATCAATACCTAGCTTATTGAGAGTTTTTAGCATAAAGGGCTTTTGAATTTTGTTGAAGGCCTTCTCCGCATCTATTGAGATAATCATGTGGTTTTTGTCTTTGGTTCTGTTTATGTGGTGAATTACGTTTATAGACTTGTGTATGTTGAACCAGCCTTGCATTCCTGGGATGAAGCCTACTTGATCGTGACAGATAAGCTTTTTGACGTGCTGTTGCATTCAGTTTGCCAGTTTTTTATTCAAGATTTTTGCATCAATATTCATCATGGATATTGGCCTGAAGTTTTCTTTTTTAGTTGTGTCTCTGCCAGGTTTTGGTATCAGGATGATGTTGGTCTCATAAAATGACTTAGGGAGGATTCCCTCTTTTGTATTGTTTGGAATGGTTTCAGAAGAAATGGTCCCAGCTCCTCTTTGTACCTCTGGTAGAATTTGGCTGTGAACCTGTCTGGACCGGGATTTTTTTTTGGTTGGTAGGCTATTAACAAATATATGAAAAAATGCTCAACATCGCTGGTCATTAGGGAAATGCAAATCAAAACCACCTTGAGATACCATCTCACACCAGTTAGAATGGTGATCAGTAAAAAATCTAGAGACAGCAGATGCTAGAGAGGATGTGGAGAAATAGGAACACTTCTACACTGTTGGTGGGAGTGTAAATTAGTTCAACCACTGTGGAAGACAGTGTGGTGATTCCTCAATGATCTAGAAATAGAAATTGCACTTGACCCAGCAATCCCATTATTGAGTATATACCCAAAGGATTATAAATGGTTCTATTATAAAGACACACACACACGTATGTTCATTGCGGCACTGTTCACAATAGCAAAGACCTGGAACCAACCCAAATGCCCATCGATGATAGACTGGATAAAGAAAATGTGGCACACATACACCATGGAATACTATGCAGCCATAAAAAATGACAAGTTTATGTCCTTTGTAGCGAGATGAATGAATCTGGAAACCATCATTCTCAGCAAACTGACGCAAGAACAGAAAACCAAACACCACATGTTCTCACTCATAGGCGGGTGTTGAACAGTGAGAACACATGGGCACAGGGAGGGGAACAAGACATACACTGGGGTATGTTGGGGGTTGGGGGACTATGGGAGGGACAGTGGGGAGCAGGGAGGTTGGGGAGGGATAACACTGGGAGAAACACCTGATGTAGGTAATGGGGGGATGGAGATAGCAAACCACCATGGCATGTGTGTACTGATGCAACAATCCTGCAAGATCTGCACATGTACCCCAGAACCTAAAGTACAATTTTAAGAAAAGCAATTTCTTTACCTTATTATCTAAATTAGCCATTAAAGAAGGACTGGCCTCACATTAATTGTCTTTGCTTCCTCCCAAAATTTATGTTAAGATGTCAGGAAAGACAAGAGATATCATAATAGGCAAAACTGGGCTTAAGTTCCAGCTCTCAAGCAGCTATGGGCTACATAGAGGTCAACAGTTATAATCAAATGATGTCAAATGTAGCTACAAAAATGCAGCTCTGATAAGAGCTCATGGACAGAGACATGATGAGGGTGTTATGTGTGTGGTTGAGATGGAGGTTAAGGTTAATCTAGTTAAGGTCAGGAGAAGCTTCCTTGAATATGGGTTGCTTTAGCTGACACGTGTGAAGGATGGGGGGAAGGATGGCCCTGGGATGAGAATAGAATATGTAAAGGCCCGGTGGCAGGACAGAACGTTCAGACACAAGCACCTAAAAACTGGTCAGCGCCATTTCAGTGGAGAGAGTAAGGGAGAGCTGGTGTGTGATGACACCAGAGAGCCGGAGGGAGCCAGCTCCCACAGTGCCACAGCTCCTCCTGAGTAGTGTGGTTTCCATTTTAAGGGCCACAGCAAGCCATTGAGATTCCAGCTTTTCAACATTTTCCGGGTTCTAGAGACATATTCATCCCTATTCTTGAAGTGGAATTTCTAAGAATTTTTAAAAATATTTCAGAACAATACATCTCTACCTTAAATAAGCCCTTTCTCATAATTTCAGTGCTTAGGCAGGGGAAAAAAAATGGTGTAATCATTTTTTTTCATTTACTACTAATAGTAGAGCATTTGATTTTAAAATAGTTTTACTTAAAGTGGACAGCAATTATTTCCCACTTGAAACTACTTTATATGGCTAACATATAATTACTTGTGGTGTCAGAATTTACTCATAATTTTTTCCTTGAAAACACACTATTTTTAATATTCTGTAAGAAAGGTCTTCTCTTCAGTCATTTTCTCTTTGTGGGCTCCCACTCAAGTGCAAAAGTGCTGTGAATTTAATTCACATATACATCATCCCTAGATGAAGGATCAGAATACCTCAAATCATATCACTTGATAGACTCAAACTAGAAAGGCTTTTCCCCAAGAACCCTATCAATAATCAATCTTTAAAAAGTCATCGTTGAGTGCCACAGACATTGATAATCACTGAAATCATTAAGATTTATGTATGGTGCCTACATGTCTTCCCACTGTAGTGCACATTTGCAGAAATCGCTGTCAAAAATGTAAGCCCAATCCCCAGTGCTGCTGACTTCAGGACAGAAACAATGACGCAAACAACCTGAGCAGAGTACAAAAATGGCAACAGGAAAAAAAGTGGTGCTGACTGGAGCCTGGAAAGGCAGAGGGAGGAGGGAGCTCTGCAGCCTGTTGCAGGCACAGGGCCGCTCCTGGTAGGGGGTTACAGAGCACTGTTTGCACCCTGTTTTATTTTCTAGTCATCTAGCCTAACTGCCCATAAGCAGGGTTGGGTAGGTTTTACGGTGTGGAAAAGGGGAAATACTGCAGGACAATTCTTTCTGGATCTTCTATTCTCCATAGGAACAGGAGGGACTTGCTCCTACTCTTCTGAGTCACTTTCAAGCCAGTTGAGAAAGGGTGTGTACCAGAGTTTTTAGCAACAGTTAGTGAAAGGGCGCTTGAGCTGTGGGCATGCAAGGTCAAGCAAAAGGGGCCTCACCAGGTTAAGGCTTCGGGGCTCTGGACTTCTGCAGTGTAGGGAGAGGTCATGGAGGTTAGTTTGAAAGACTTTTTCTAACAGGTATGACTGCATGCACTGCGAACCTGAAAAACTGTCTCATGCATAGGTTGCAATGTCACTGATGATGAATGAGAGAGCTCTGGCTGCACACTTCTACACGGGCTTGCTCAGGAGTGCCCTGGACCACCTTGGAGTCAGCCAGAATAGCTCTGCCCTGCTAGTGGGACTGAAATGAAGTCAAACTGTAGGGGATCCTCTTAACTGAATCTGACTAACAACCACCTAACCATTCCGAGATGTTCCAGAGCCAACCCCTAGAATGGACAAGTGAATACCCAACACATACATGCACATGTGTGAACACATATGCATACTGGTGTGCCTACCCATGATGGAACATGAAGCAAAGGGAAAAAATGTGTGTTCCCAAAGGCACTTGTCAGAATATCCTCCCGTATTTTGAACCAAGTGGAAAAAGTAAATAAAAGCTGTACAACAAAAACGTATGACTACATATAATACCCACATGGCTCAATCTACTCATATACCACTGTCAGCCCTCAGAAATCCCCTGAAAGAGGCATGCGAGCCCAGCCAGGTAGACCAGGACCCACTGGCTGTTCCTGATGACTATAATAGTATCATAAAATAAAAGGCAGCTGTTTTTATTTAAAAATTTGATAATTTGTTTGTTGTGAATTTTAATATTATTTTTAACTTTTTTTTTTTGAAAGAAAGGAAAAGAGAGGAAAGAAAGTGAGAGTGAAAGAAAGAAAAAAAAAGAATGTACGAGAGAAAGAAAGAGGAAGAAAAAGAGGGAGAGAGAACAGGATTCTTGTTCTACTGCCCAGGCTAGA
>CAUYLG010078835.1:0-10959 GCA_963573385.1 Cacajao melanocephalus | reverse complement strand
CTTAAACAATGTTGCTAATGTATACGCATGGAAGTGTATCTTCAAAGTCTCTACAGAGGTCTAGTTGAATGTTAGCCATATGGTGACTCTTAGGCTTCTGGTTTTAGTCCATTGTATAAAACGAAAACTTTGATGTCCTTTGCATACCTTTAATTTCGTCTGAATACAGTTGCGCTAGTAATGTTCCCTCGTGTTATGTTTCTCTTGCAGCGGAAGGGAAACCACAGGTTTAAACGAAGACGAGCTGAAAGAATGCAAACTGAATTTATCTGAGATATTTGACTTGTAAAAATCTCAATAAAGTTTTCCAATTTTCTCCAACGAAGTATTGCACATGTTTTGCTCATTTATTCTCACATAATAGACACTATTGAAAATTTTGGCCTGGTGCAGTTGCTCACACCTATAATCCAACACATGGGGATGCTGAGGCAGGAGGATTGCTTGAGCTTGGGAGATTGAGACGTGCCTGGGCAACATGGCAAAACGCCTTCTCTACAAAAATACATGAATGAATGCATGAATGTATACATGTATGCATGTATGTGAATGTATACATGTATGTGTGTAGGTGCAGTCCCAGCTACTCTGGAAGCTGAGGTGGGAGGATCCCTTGAGCCTAGGAGTTCGAGGATGAAGGTAGTCATGTTTAAGCCACTGCAACTCCAGCCTGGGTGAATGAGACTCGTGTCTGAATAAAAAGCATAATTTTTCCAACTTTGTATTGTGATTTGGCTGGTATACACATGTGAGATATTATGAAATACATATTTGGTGCTGGACCCTGTTTACTGTCATACAACTACAATTTGTAGAAACTCCACATAGTGATGCCTTTTTGTATGCTAGTGAGTTCACCAATGGCTGGGACCTCTTAGGTATCCCTAGGATGGGGGATTAGAGGGTTAGCCTTTCAGCCCCATCCCCAACCTTCAGGACATGGAGAGGGCTGAGGTTAAGTTGATTTCCAGTGGCGGACCAACAGTTTAATCAATCATGCCTCTACAATGAAACCTCCATCAAAACCCAAAAAACAGGGTTCAGAGAGCTTCTGCCTAGCTGAACACCTGGAGGGTAGCATGCTCGTAGAGGCCATGGAAGCTCCCTGCCTCTTCCATCATTCCTTTCCCTATGAATGTCTTTATCTGCATCTTTTGTTGAGATATGCCATTTGCCACAAAATATGTGAGAATTCCCTAGGCTATAGAGCTGGATGAAAGAACTAGGGCCTAGGTAGACAAAAGGGAAAGCAACCAGGGAAGCTTGCTGAAGCAGAATGACTCGGATCCTACCTACACTTGTCTCTTTACAGGTTATGGCATGACACAGCCATGGGATTCCATTCTGCCTGTCAACACACTGGCTTTGAGATTGTGGGCAAGACACTTATATCCCGTCAGACTGGTTCCCCATTTCCAAAGTAGAAATTAGAATATTACACATAATACTTGCTATCAAGATTAAATGAAATAACAGAGGAAGCACACGTTACACTGTAGATAAATGTGTTGTCTTTCCTTAATCCCTTCAACATTTCAATTATTTTCATTCCATTTTTGTTTACAACTACATCTGTAGTATGTGTTAACTGCTCTGGAATTTCAAGTAAGAATATCGAGCTACCTTTTTAAATGCATTTGACTTCAGAACCTTATTTGATTTAAATATATAAATTAAATAGCATTGTGGCTGGTATCAGACATGGCATGGATTCTGAAGCTGATTTGTAAATAACCCAGGCGTGACAAGGCCAATCCTGTGTCAGTAGTATGTACCGAAAACTCTGGTGTGTGTGACGCCATGAAGAGTAAGTCTCTTCCAGTCAGGTAACACCACACGATTCAATATCGTAACGTGTCAAGAGCTCACGCAGTCCCTAAGAAGCCCTGTGGTGGCTAAGAAGGCCACAAGGATCGCCAGTTCAGTTGTTATTTTGGCTTGTCAAATATCCATAAATTTGGCGGGTAAGAAGACTGAGCCTAAATGGAACGATGTGGCTGATAGTTGCAGACACAGCAAAGGCGGGATCAACATTGTGCCAGCACAGTGTTCGTAGACCCACAGTACGACACTGAATGGGAGATACTCAATGACAGCACAGATGGTGGATCTCTCGTCCTGTGAGGAGCCCACAGTCATACCCTAAGGCCAATTTTGAAACCACACTGAATCCTGAACCCAAAATCACACTTGACGGAGCTGGGACTATGGGACAGCAGGGGGGACCCAGCTCCAAAACATCTCACACAGAATACCTAGGGATGTCATCCATGCTTGTGAAGAGGAGGAACTGGTGTCAATGACTACCCTGAACTGACTGCCTTCTGGCAGTTCCCTAAACCAAAGATGCAAATCAATTGTTTGGACTGGACGAGGAACCCTAGAGGGAAAGGTCCCTCAGTAGGAGGCCACACTGGGGGCCTTGGCCAGCTCCTGCCTGAGGACTGTGTCATGCTGGGGGTGCCCTAACAAGGGTAAACTCTTGGTGTCCAGTGGTATCACCTGTGCCCTCTGGGATTGTTCTCACACATACGTCCTGACTAACCCATCAGTGCCTCATCCCTGGAAGGCTTTCACGTCAGCTTCAGCTTCAGCTTCAGTTTCCTGGCCAGACTTGTGCTGACCCTGAGTTATGCTGAGCTTGGGCTGGATAAAAATGGTTAATACAGAATCTTAGTTAGGAAGTCACTGGCCTTCGTCGGATAGACCTTCATCATTAATAGGATTTGTCTAAGATGGCCATGATGGGAAATCTGACGTGTCAACTTTGCTAGGCCACGACGCATGAGAAACGTTCACTTTGACCATAGTACATGTCTTGTGAACTGTTTTCTTCACATGAGAACTAGCATTTAAATCAGCAAGCTTTGGGTAAACCTATTTGCCCTCCCCAATGTGGATGGGCTTCGTCCAGTTCCTTGAAAGCCTTCAGAGAAGATGACTGGGGTCCTCCTCAAGATGAAGAAATTCTTCCTGTACACTGCCCTTGGATGTGAGATCTCATATCCCCTCTTCCCAGGGTCTCCAGCCTCACATCCTGCTCTCCGAGATTTTGACTTGCTAGTCACAATACTCCATGACATAGGTCTTCAAACTCAATCTCTCAGTCTCTCTCCACCCACACACACACACACACACATGTGCCCATGCACACACACACACACACACACACACAGAAACCCTATCGAATAGGCTACTTATATCCGGGACCTTAAAGGGCATAACTGAGATCAGTATTGCAGGTTGCTTTCACTCTGCTGCACGGCTCCTGACGCAGAGGATTGTGGCATTCCCCTCACATCCACTGACATCCATGTTGCTCATCACTGTAACTCAGGGTTTCGCCATCGAACAACGTAGAGACCACTACAGTTCCGCAAGTGTTCCCTGCCCTCCTTTTACATGCGAAGTCCTCTGTTCCATCCTAAGGACACAGAGATCTACTGGGTATTTTTTCCAACCTTCGAGGAAGGACCTGGGAGCCTGGTGAGGGAGATACACCTGCAACAGCAGTAACAGCAACGGCATAGCCAGCGTGTTCACTAACTCATGAGAGATCACATTACCAACATCTCACACTTAGGTTTCCACATCAACTAACAGCTTATCCTGGAAGTGAGCACATTCGTAGGTCACTTGGATCCCCCTTATTCTATTTTCCCCAGGAATGCACAGATACAAAGCAAACTGATAGTGGAACGTTGTGATCGAGTGGAATCCAAGAATGGAATGCCCTGCAGTGATATGATTTCTGAAGAAGTCAATAAATTTTATCAGTTACCAGATGAAGCAACATACAGACCTCCCTCTGTCTACAGAGTGCGACATGTATGGAAAATCCAGTTTATTGAAGACTCTGGAAAAAGACGTTTGCCTCCCTGTAACACTCAGTCCCCTAATGCCAATCATTACAACAACTGCAGCTGCACTCTGAAACTTCCAAAATGCTTCAAAGTGGGCAAAGATATTCCAGGTATAAATCTCAAGTTTAGGATTGAAAAGAAGTATCCTCAAACTTCTTATTTACATCAAAAGAATAAACTGTTGGCCGGGCGCGATGGCTCATGCCTGTAATCCCACCACTTTGTGAGGCTGAAGCAGGCAGATCATGAGGTCAGGAGATCCAGACCATCCTAGCTAACACGGTAAACCCTGTCTCTATTAACAATACAAACAAATTAGCTGCGCGTGGTGGCATGCGCCTGTAGTCCCAGTTACTCAGGAGGCTGAGTCAGGAGAATCAGTTAGCCCGGGGGCGAGGGTACAGTGAGCCGAGATCAGGCCACTGCACTTCAGGCTGGGTGACAGAGCAAGACTCCATCTCAAAAAATAAAAATAAAAATAAAAGAAATGTTGCAATTGGTACAGAGGAAATAATAACAGGGTAACAAGGAGAAGGACACCAGTTTCCCCAGGAGGGCTTGCAGGCACTGTTCTCCTTTGTCCCGCTTTCAGGGATAAGAAAGTGGTTCCGGGATAGGTGAGGTGGCTCATGCCTCTCATCTCAGCACATTGGGAGGTTGAGGCGCGAGTATTGCTTGAACCCAGTAGTTAGAGATCAGCCTGGGCAACATAAAGACACTTCACCTCTAAAAAAAAAAAAAAAAAAAAGACAGAATTTGCCAGGGGTGTTGGAGCCTGCATGTAGTCCAAGCTACTGGGGAGGCTGAGATGCAAGGATCACTTGAGCCTGGGAGGTCAAGGCTGCACTGAGTCATGATTTCTCTACTGCACTCCAGGCTGAGCAACATGAGCAATAGACCCTGTCTGAAACAGCAGCAAGTGGTTTGGGGCCAGCTGGGGTATGTGGTGAACCTTATCCCGGAAAAGATCTGTTGCTAGGTGAGTTCAAGTCCCCTCATTGTTTCCCCCAGGCATGCAGAGCTACAGCGCAAACTCATACTGGAATGTTGGGTCAGAGTGGGATCCAAGAATGGAATGGGCTACAGTGATGTGATTTTCCAAAGTAGTCAATAAGTCTTTCATAACTTCCCAGATAAAGCAACATAGCATCCTCCCTCAGTTTACAGGGAAGTGACATGTATGGAAAATACAGTTTATTGAAGACTCTGGAAAGAGATGATTGCCTCCGTGTAACACTCAGTCCCAAAATGCCGGTAGCCCCTACCAATCATTCCAACAACCACAGCTGTACTCGGAAACGTACAAAATGTTTTGAAGTAGACAATGATATTTTGGGTATAAATCACAAGTTTAGTATTGAAAAGAAGTATCTCTTCCTCTTTCTTTCTCTCTTTCATTCTTTTTCTTTCTTTCTTTCTTTCACTCTTTCTTCTTTTCTCTCTTTTTCTTTCTTTCAAAAAAAAAGAAAAGAAGTATCCTTGAACTTCATATTTACATAAAAAAAATAGGAATATTGCATTCAGTACAAAGGATATAACACGGCACCAAGGAAGAGGACACAACATTTCCCAAGAGGGGTTACAGGCCCCTTCCTCCTCTGTCTTGCTTTGCTTTCTGTGATAAGGAAGTGGTTCAGGGATAGGCATGGTGGCTGAAGCCAGCCTGGGAAACATAGGGAGGCCCCGTCTCGACAAAAAATTTTAAAAAACAGCCAGGCCTGGTGGAGCATGCAGGTAGTCCCCCGTACTTGGGAGGCTGAGACGGAAGCATCGCTTGAGCCTGGGATTGAGCCATGATTTCTCCACTGCATTTCAGGCTGAGCAACAGAGTGAGACCCCATCTCAATAAAACAAAAATAAACGGAAGTGTTTCAGGACCATCTGGGTGTGTGGTGAAGCTTCGTTTCCAAGGTCAATCACTGCCATGGGACATTGATGGTCAGGATGTCTCTGTGGTAGTCACGGCTCTGAGATCCTGGGACTGATGTCTTTCTCGGTGACGACAGCCCTCTCCAGGCTGGGACACATGAGGAAGGGGTCAGGCTAGGTCATCAGGCTACCAGGGACAGCTGTCTGCTGTGGGATCACAGATGAGATCAGGAGAAGGACAGCTGAAAGGAGGAGAAGGGAGACAATCTCTGCAGGTGAGGGGCAGGTGTCGATTACTGAAGGGAAGACATTGGTCCTAAGTCCTGACATTGCTCTAGGCTCCCGTGGAAGGACGTTTTGGTGCCAGAAAGAACCCAGTGCTGGTGGTAGGAGCAGAGTAGCTGGTATCACCTCCCATCCTATATGTTCAATGGTCCCTGAGAGGAGCCCATGCAATCTGGGGATCTAAAACGTTATTTTCTGGCATTCCCTCCGTTCACCACCTATGAAGTGAAGGGATGTGAGATAAACTGAGGCCTTCAGAGAGAAAGGCCAGATGGAGTTGTGAGGCATTCTCACATGTCCCTCTGCCCTACAATTATGGTGAGTCTCACACTGAGTTCATCCTGTGTGCTCTGTGTCACTCTTCTCAACCTCATGTCTGTCCTGGGAAGAGTGGGTATATTGCAGACAGTCTTGCTACCTAAGTGATTTAATAAGATTTCTGAAAGTTCCGTAGGCTGAGCAGTAAATTCTGAGATCCTAGGGCACCATTATGGCCACATTACATGAGATTCACTGGGTATGAATCGTGGAATCTTCATTTTAAAGGATCCTGGGTTCCAACTTTCATGGAAACTTGTCTGAGAAAGAGTAGAGGAGGGGCATAGTCTCCTTTCCCGGCTACACAGTTTCTTTCTCCTTTGTGAAGGTGTAGAAGGGAAAGGTTTGGTGTGTTCTCTGATGTACAGACCGCAGACCTTCAGGTGAGGAGACTGACATTGATGTGCTGCCTGTTATGGTAATGACACACTCAGGGCACCGTCTCCAAATGATACCCAGGCCAATCCTTTCAAGTCTCCATCTCTTAAATATTACCGAAAAAATCAAATGTCTCTTGTCTATGCAGTCTCATGCTGTAAAATTCTAAATATTTTGCAAAAGCCTTTGGCTCTTACCCTTGATTGCACAATTATGCAGCACAGTAGAGTTTTTCATGATGCCTCTGAACTGTGGCTCCATCACTCACTGCTGGGCGACACTGAGAAAGTTACTTAACATCGCTGTGACTCCTTTCTCCATTAGTTCCATGGAAATATTACTAGTGAATTCATCTACTTCTTGAGGCAGTTTATAGCACTGACTGTGTGAAGACATGCACAGTTCTCAGGACCGTCCCAGGCCTATGATCTGTTTCCAATCAATTCTGGCTGTTTTGTTTTGCTGTTAGTATTGTTGCTGTTCTCACATTTCTCTGGAGCATGTTCCAGAGATACAATGTCACAACCACCTTTGACCCCTTGGATGACTTTTTGATTGTCACTTCATTTCTTCGGGGACTCATGGACTGAGTCTGTGGGGCAGGGCAAGATCATATTTTAATGAGCATAATGAATATTCAGCTCTCCTTACAGGGTATTGTGGAGCCTAAATGCAATGCTGGGGTTTCATCATCATGAGCTCGTATGAAAACCACATTGAGATACCATCTCACGCCAGCTAGAAAGGCGATCATTAAAAAAACCTGAAGACAACAGATGCTGGAGAGGACGTGGAGAAATAGGAACACTTTTACACTAGTGGTGGAAGTGTACATTAGTTCAACCATTGTAGAAGGCAGTGTGGCGATTCCTCAAGGACCTAGAAATAGAAATTCCATTTGACCCAGCAATCCCATTACTGGGTATATATCCAAAGGATTATAAATCGTTCTATTATAAAGACACATGCACATGTATGTTCATTGCAGCACTGTTTGCAATAGCAAAGACCTGGAACTAATCCAAATGCCCATCAATGGTACACTGGACTAGGAAAATGTGGCACATATACACCATGGAATACTACGCAGTCATAAAAAACGATGAGTTTGTGTCCTTTGTAGGGACATGGATGAATCTGGAAAGGATCATTCTCAGCAAACTGACACAAGAACAGAAAATCAAACACTGCATGTTCTCGCTCATATGTGGGTGTTGAACAATGAGAACACATGGACACAGGGAGGGGAGCATCACACACCGGGGTCTGTTGGCACGGGGACTAGGGGAGGGGCAGCGGTGGGTAGGGAGGTTGGGGAGTGATAACATGGGGAGAAATGCCAGATATAGGTGATGGAGGGATGGAGACAGCAAACCACTGTGGCATGTGTGTACCTATGCAACAATCCTACATGATCTGTATGTGTACCTCAGAACCTAAAGTGCAATAAAATATATATGTGTATATCTATCTATCTATCTATATCTATCTATCTATCTATCTATCATCTATCTATCTATCTATCTATCTATCTATCTATATCTCCCAGAAAGAAAACAATTCATTTGCAAATGATGTTTGGGATATGATCATTAATAAGTTCTTATATACTATACAACTTCCTGTATACTATATCACCTGGTGAAATGTAACCACCTTGTATATTAAAATAATTTTGTAAAAAAAAAATTTTTTTTACCCCAAAATTTTCAAGTTACTTAAACAGGGAATGGATGTCAGGAGTATAAGATTTGTCGTAGACCCGCCAGTACATTGATCTAATCCTTCAGAAAGTCACATTTAAAAAATGCTCTCCGTGCAGCAGGCTTCAGATTTCTTAAATACTTGATACTCAAAGTTTATAATACACAATGGTAAAGTATAGGAAACGGAGGTGTAGTGTGATTTACCCTCAGATTGCCATTTAAAGTAAGATTTTATAATAGAGGAAAACAAAGGTGTGACATCTTTGCATCACATTTATTACCACAGTAGCCGACAGGATTTTATTTCCTAGCACTGAGGAAAACAATATTATCATTTCCTTATTTATCTTTCTTGTTTGCCTGCTTCAATCGATACCCTTTGTATTTTTAGTGCCTGACCTGGAAGCTGATCACAACCAGCTGTCTCAGTCAAAGACTGGGGATGAATGCGGAGATGGTCCTGGTGCTCAGGGGATGACTCTGCCAAAATCAGATCAATTTAAAATGCTAGGAGGAGGTATGCTATCCATTAAGACGCCAAATTATGTGCTTTCTGTTTTCCACAATATTATAGTTTTGATACCACAAAGAGAGAACATTACTGCCCCTTGAAAAACAGATAGCAGAATTCAAATGCAGACTTACTTTGAAACGTAGTTCAGACCCCAGATGCCTGACTGCAAGACTTAAACACTGCCAGATACAGACACAAATTGAGTCAAAGCCATATTGAATCATCAAATATTAAAGCATTTTCCTCTGAGTATAACCAAGAGCTAACGATTTTCAGATTTTTTCTAATTTCTGCTTTTACCAAATACATAATGCATTTTTAATACCAGTTGTGTAAAATATACTGAGCACTGAAGGACGTTCTACTACCTCCTCTATCTGAGATTCTGGATGAATCACAGAAACTCTACAGCCATCTTTGCTTGTATTGAAATGCTGAATGCAGATCAAATATGTTAAAATCAATATCAGTGCTGATTTCTGCGTGCTCTGGTTCTCTTGGAGAGTATACAAATATATTTGGATGTTCATGATTCGTTGAATGTAACTATCAGCTTCAGTCCAATTATAATATCTGAGTTGTGATTTCATTGCTCCTAAGAAAATGAGCAGGCAGTCTGCTTGATGCTTGTTTTCCCTGTATGGAGACCCGAATGACTGTTCTTAGATTTGGTCAGATGTGAATTCTCTGGCTCTAAGAGAATAATTACATTTTAAATCCTTTCCACAGGCAAAAATTACATTTTAAATCCTTTCCACAGTGAAGCCTTGAATTACTGAATAATAAAATGGCAAGAGACAGTCAGGTTTCTGTGGCTAATGAAGTAGGGGGAATGCATGTAGGTCAGTGATGCTCAAGGTGGGTGTAAGATGCCTGTGCTAAGCATGCTCTCTGTCCTCCTGTCAGTCTTCCTGAGCTACTCTGTGTAATGAAGACACAGATGATATAATCACCTCTAACCGTATCATAGGTTACATATTGGAGTTTTCGCCCTTGAGACATCAGATGATAGGACTTAAAGTTCAAAAACCTTAACATACTAATTCCTGAGTATTTGACCTAAGAATCTTGTACACATATTTTCCAAATTGCTGACTGTTAATTAGAAGAGCTTCTGAATTTAAAGAAAGCACTCCATGTCTAGGGAAGAAATTATCTAAATGTTTTTACTCTGCACTGCTGAACCGTTCTATTAGACTATTTCCATTAAAAGATAGTTTTCAGACCATTTCCAGGAGCCTATTGAACAAGCCTCAATTGTATTCTCATGAAGACCATAGCCTCAAATGCATATCTTATCAAAATAGCAAATTACATGAGAAAGAAAAATAATTAAAAACAAATAAAAGAACAATAAAGTACACCTAAGAAAAAGGAAAGAGTTACTGAATAAAAGACACGTACAAATCATTAGGAAATGGAAAAGTAATCCAAAAGTAATAAATTGAAAAGATTGTTCTTTTTTAAAATAGATATGAATAGAGTATCTAATAGCTTACACACTCATGAAGAAAGTGGAAACAGCTCAACATGGAATATGAACAAGAGCCTAAAAGGTACTCAATATATGGTATAATGGATATATTGAGGAACTCTTACATTTTCAAAATACGGATGAAATGGTTGATATGCTAGAATGCATGCATTAGTAAATATATCCCAGGAATACCTGAGTATCTAAGTGTCACAATGACTGCAGAAGAACTTCTGAAATTTGCCAGTTATCCTTCAAAAACACTTACTTTTAGAAACAAATATTTGGCTTTTCCACATGTCTTACTCTCCTTTTCCATATCCTTCTCCCTCCATTTCTTTTTTAGCCCCACTGTTCATGATATATGCCTCTTTTCTGTTTTGATGTTAAAAATGATAATGACAGGCTGGTTGTGCTGGCTCACGCCTGTAATCCTAGCACTTTGGGAGGCTGAGGAGGGTGGATTGCCTGAGCTCAGGAGTTCGAGGCCAGCCTGGGCAACATGGTGAAACCCCGTCTCTACTAAAATACAAAAAAAATTAGTCGGGTGTG